>MU106694.1:29854-69805 GCA_012274485.2 Sinapis alba
CATACGTACTGATAGGCTGATATGATCAGCCTTATCTGTACTGAATAGAAAGATTTAACTCAACGAACCATGGACTGTCTAGACTGGTCCCATCAGTACATGAAAAATGACCCATACGTACTGATATGCTTATACGATCAGCCATCTGTACTTCTTGAATGGACCAATTACTGTCCAGACTGGTCCATCAGGCCATGAAAAATTGACCCACACGTACTGATAGGCTTATTTGATCAGCCTTATCCATACACAATGGAAGGATTTAACTCAACGAACCATGGACTGTCCAGACTTGTCCCATCAGTACATGAAAAATGACCCATATACTTATAGGCTAATACGATCAGCCATCCGTACTTCCTGGATGGACCAAGGACTGTCCAGACTGGTCCATCAGTCCATGAAAAATTTAACCACAAGTACTGATAGGCTGATAAGATCAGCCTTATCTGTACTGAATGGAAGGATTTAACTCAATGGACCAAAGACAGTCCAGACTGGTCCCACTTGTACATGAAAATTGAGCCATACGTACTAATAGGCTGATATGATCAGCCTTATCCGTACTGAATGGAAGTATTTAACTCAATGAACCAAAGACTGTCCAAACTGGTCCCACCTGTACATGAAAAACTGTCCCATCCGTACTGATGACTGATACGATCAGCCATCCGTACTGCCTGGATGGACCAAGGACTGTACAGACTGGTCCATCAGGCCATGAAAATCTACCCATACGTACTGATAGGCTGACATGATCAGCCTTATCCGTACTGAATGGAAGGATTTATAGGCTGATTAATCAGCCATCTGTACTGCCTGAAGGACCAAGGACTGCCCACATTGGTCCATCCGCCCATGAAAAATCGACCCATAAGTACTGATTGGATTATAAGATCAGTCTTATCCATACTGAATGGAAGGATTTAATTCAACGGACCATCGATTGTCCGGACTGGTCCCATTAGTACATGGAAAATGACTCATACATGCCGATAGGCTGATATGATCAGCCATCCATACTGCCTGGAAGGACCAAGGACTGTCCAGACTGTACAGACTGGTCCATCAGACCATGAAAAATCGACCTAGACGTACTAATATGATGATATGATCAGCCTTATCCGTACTGAATGGAAGTATTTAACTCAACGCACCATGGACTGTTCAGACTGGTCCAATTAGTACAAGAAAAATGACCCATACGTACTGATAGGCTGATACGATCAGCCCTCCGTACTGCCTGGAAGGACCAAGGACTGTCCAGACTGGTCCATCAGGCCATCAAAAAACGACCCACACGTACTGTTATGCTGATTTAATCAGCCTTATACATACAGAATGGAATGATTTAACTTAACGAACCATGGACTGTCAAGACTGGTCCCATCAGTACATGAAAAATGACCCATACATACTTATAGGCTGATACGATCAGCCATCCGTACTTCCTGGATGGACCAAGGACTGTCCAGACTGGTCCATCAGGCCATGAAAAATTGACCCACACGTACTGATAGGCTGATATGATCAGCCTTATCCTTACTGAATGGAAGGATTTAACTCAATGGACCAAGCACTGTCAAGACTGGTCCATCAGGCCATCAAAAATTGACCCACACGTACTGATAGGCTGATATGATCAGCCTTATCTGTACTGAATGGAAAGATTTAACACAACGGACCATGGATTGTAAAAACTGGTCCCATCAGTACATGAAAAATGACCCATACGTACTGATAGGCTATAACGATCAGCCATCCGTACTTCCTGGATTGACCAAGGACTGTTGAGACTGGTCTATCAGGCCATGAAAAATCGACCCACGTGTACTGATCGGCTCCTCTGATCAGCCTTATCTGGACTGAATGGAAGGATTTAAGTCAACAAACCATGGACTGTCCAGACTGGTCCCATGAGTACATAAAAAAGTGACCCATACGTACGAAAAGGCTAATACGATCAGCCATCCGTACTGCTTGGATAGACCAAGGACTGTCCAGACCGGTCCATCAGGCCATGAAAAATCGACCCATACATATTGATAGGCTGATATGATCAGCCTTAACCGTACTGAATGGAAGGATTGAACTTAACAAACTATGGACTGTTTGGACTTGTCCCATCAGTACATGAAAAATTACCCATACATACTGATAGGCTTATACGATCAGCAATCCGTACTGCCTGGATGGACCAAAGACTGTCCAGACTGGTCCATCAGGCCATTAAAAATCGACCCACACGTACTGATAGGCTGATCTGATCAGCCTTATCCATACATAATGGAAGGATTTAACTCAACGGACCATGGACTGTCTAGACTGGTCCCATCAGTACATGAAAAATGACCCACACGTACTGATAGGCTTATACGATTAACCATCCGTACTTCTTGGATGGACTAATGACTGTCCAGACTGGTCCATCAGGCCATGAAAAATCGACGGACCATGGACTGTCCAGACTGGTCCCATCAGTACATGAAAAATGACCTATACCTACTGATAGGCTGATATGAGCAGCCTTATCTGTACTGAATTGAAGGATTTACCTCAATGGACCAAGGACTGTCCAGACTGGTCCCACCTGTACATCAAAAATTGACCCACACTTACTAATGACTGATACGATCAGCCATCCGTACTTCCTGGATGGACCAAGAACTGTCCAGACTGGTCCATCAGGGCATGAAAAATTGACCCATAAGTATTGAAGGCTTATATGATCAGCCTTATCCATACTGAATGGAAGGATTTAATTCAACAGACCGTGGATTGTCCGGACTGGTCCCATTAGTACATTAAAATGACCCATACATACTGATAGGTGATATGATCAGCCATCCCTACTGCCTGGAAGGACCAAGGACAGTCCAGACTGGTCCATCAGACCATGAAAAATCGACCTATACGTACTGATAGGCTGATATGATCAGCCTTATCCGTACTGAATGGAAGTATTTAACTCAACGGACCATGGACTGTTCAGACTGGTCCCAATAGTACATGAAAAATGTCCCATACGTACTGATAGGCTGATACGATCAGACATCCGTACTGCCTGGAAGGACCAAAGACTGTCCAGACTGGTCGGTCAGGCCATGAAAAATCGACCCACACGTACTGATTGGCTGATATGATCAGCCTTATCCGTAATGAATGGAAGTATTTAACTCAACGGACCAAGGACTGTCCAGATTGGTCTCACCTGTACATGAAAAAATGACCCATACGTACTGATAGGCTGATACGATCAGACATCCGTACTGCCTGGAGGGAACAAGGACTGTCCAGACTGGTAGATCAGGCTATGAAAAATCGACCTATACATACTGATTGGCTGACATGATCAGCCTTATCCGTCCTGAATGGAAGGATTTAACTCAATGGACCAAGGACTGTCCAGATTGGTCTCACCTGTACATGAAAAAATGACCCATCCGTACTGATGACTGATACGATCAGCCATCCGTACTTCCTGGATGGACCAATGACTGTCCAGACTGGTCCATCAGGCCATGAAAATCTACCCATATGTACTGATAGGCTGACATGATCAGCCTTATCCGTACTGAATGGAAGGATTTAACTCAACGGACCATGGACTGTCCAGACTAGTCCCATCAGTACTTGAAAAATGACCATACATATTGATAGGCTGATTAATCAGCCATCTGTACTGCCTGAAGGACCAAGGACTGCCCACATTGGTCCATCCGGCCATGAAAAATCGACTATAAGTACTGATTGGGTTATAAGATCAGTCTTATCCATACTGAATGGAAGGATTTAAGTCAACGGACCATCGATTGTCCGGACTGGTCCCATTAGTACATGAAAAATGACTAATACATACTGATAGGCTGATATGATCAGCCATCCATACTGCCTGGAAGGACCAAGCACTGTACAGACTGGTCCATCAGACCATGAAAACTCGACCTAGACGTATTGATAGGCTGATATGATCAGCCTTATCCGTACTGAATGGATGTATTTAACTCAACGCACCATAGACTGTTCAGACTGGTCCAATTAGTACATGAAAAATGACCCATACGTACTGATAGGCTGATACGATCAGCCCTCCGTACTGCCTGGAAGGACCAATGACTGTCCAGACTGGTCCATCAGGCCATCAAAAATCGACCCACACGTACTGATATGCTGATTTAATCAGCCTTATCCATACATAATGGAATGATTTAACTTAACGAACCATGGACTGTCAAGACTGGTCCCATCAGTACAAGAAAAATGACCCATACATACTTATAGGCTGATACGATCAGCCATCCATACTTCCTGGATGGACCAAGGACTGTCCAGACTGGTCCATAAGGCCATGAAAAATTGACCCACACGTACTGATAGACTGATATGATCAGCCTTATCCATACTGAATGGAAGGATTTACCTCAATGGACCAAAGACTGTCCAGACTGGTCCCACCTATACATGAAAAATTGACCCAACCGTACTGATAGGCTGATATGATCACCTTATCTGTACTGAATGGAAGTATTTAACTCAATGAACCAAAGACTGTCCAGACTCGTTCCACCTATACATGAAAAAATTACCCATTCGTACTGAGTACTGATACGATCAGCCATCCATACTGCCTGGATGGACCAAGGACTGTCCAGACTGGTCCCTCAGGCCATGAAAATCTACCCATACGTACTGATAGGCTGACATTAGCAGCCTTATCCGTACTGAATGGAAGGATTTAACTCAACGGACCATGGACTGTCCAGACTAGTCCCATCAGTACATGAAAAATGACCATACGTACTGATAAGTTGATCAATCAGCCATCTGTACTGCCTGAAGGACCAATGACCGCCCACACTGGTCCATCCGGCCATGAAAAATCGACCCATAAGTACTGATTAGCTTATATGATCAGTCTTATCCATACTGAATGGAAGGATTTAATTCAACGGACCATGGACTGTTCGGACTGGTCCCATCAGTACATGAAAAATTACCCATACATACTTATAGGCTGATACGATCAGCCATCCGTACTGCCTGGAAGGACCAAGGACTGTCCAGACAGGTCCTTCAGGCCATGAAAAATCAACCCACACGTACTGATAGGCTGATATGATCAGCCTTATCCGTACTGAACGAAAGGACTGAACTCAACGGACATGGATCTTCAAGACTGTCCCACCTGTACATGAAAAATGACCCATACGTACTGATAGACTGATTTGATCAGCCTTATCCATACATAATGGAAGGATTTAACTCAACGGACCATGGACTTTCCAGACTGCTCCCATCAGTACATGAAAAATAACCCATACGTACTGATAGGCTGATACGATCAGCCATCCATACTTCCTGGATGGACCAAGGACTGTCCAGACTGGTCCATCAGGCCATGAAAAATTGACCCACACGTTCTGATAGGCTGATATGATCAGCCTTATCCTTACTGAATGGAAGGATTTAACTCAATGGACCAAGGACTGTCAAGACTGGTCCATCAGGCCATCAAAAATTGACCCACACGTACTGATAGGCTGATATGATCAGCCTTATTTGTACTGAATGGAAAGATTTAACACAACGGACCATGGATTGTCAAAACTGGTCCCATCAGTACATGAAAAATGACCCATACGTACTGATAGGCTAATACGATCAACCATCCGTACTTCCTGGATTGACCAAGGACTGTCGAGATTGGTCTATCAGGCCATGAAAAATCGACCTACATGTACTGATAGGCTCATATGATCAGCCTTATCTGGACTGAATGGAAGGATTTAAGTCAACAAACCATGGACTGTCCAGACTGGTCCCATCAGTACATAAAAAAGTGACCAATACGTACGAAAAGGCTAATACGATCAGCCATCCGTACTACTTGGATGGACCAAGGACTGTCCAGACCGGTCCATCAGGCCATGAAAAAATCGACCCATACATATTAATAGGCTGATATGATCAGCCTTAACCGTACTGAATGGAAGGATTGAACTTAACAGACTATGGACTGTTTGGACTTGTCCCATCAGTACATGAAAAATTACCCATAAGTACTGATAGGCTTATACGATCAGCCATCCGTACTGCCTGGATGGACCAAGGACTGTCCAGACTGGTCCATCAGGCCATTAAAAATCGACCCACAGGTACTGATAGGCTGATTTGATAAGCCTTATCCATACATAATGGAAGGATTTAACTCAACAGACCATGGACTTTACAAACTGGTACCATCAGTACATGAAAATTAACCCATACGTACTGATTGCCTGATATGATCAGCCATTCATACTGCCTAGATGGACCAATGACTGTCCAGACTGGTCCATCAGGCCATGAAAAATCGACCCACACGTACTGATAGGCTGATATGATCAGCCTTATCCGTACTGAAAGGAAGGATTTAACTCAATGGACCAAGGACTGTCCAGATTGGTCCCACATGTACATGAAAAACGACCCATCCGTATTGATGACTGATATGATCAGCCATCTGTACTGAATGGAAGGATTTATCCCATCGGACCATGGACTGTCCAGACTGGTCCCATCAGTATATGAAAAATGACCATACATACTGATAGGCTGATTAATCAGCCATCTTTACAACCTGAAGGACCAAGGACTACCCACACTGGTCCAACAAGCCAAGAAAAATCGACACAAAAGTACTGTTTGGCTTATATGATTAGTCTTATGCATACTGAATGGAAGGATTTAATTCAACGGACCATGGATTGTCCTGACTGATCCCATTAGTGAATGAAAAATGACCCATAACTACTGATACGATCAGCCATCTAATGCTTGGATGGACCTAGGACTGTCCAGACCGGTCCATTAGGCCATGAAAAATCGACCCATACGTACTGATAGGCTGATATGATCACGCTTAACCGTACTGAATGGCAGGATTTAACTTAACATACCATGGACTGTCTGGACTGGTCCCATCAGTGCATGAACAATTACCCATACGTACTGATAGGCTGATACGATCAGCCATCCGTACTGCCTGGATGGACCAAGGACTGTCCAAACTGGTCCATCAGGCCATGAAAACTCGACCCGTACTGATAGGCTGATCTTATATGCCTTAACCGTACTGAATGAAAGGATTTAACTCAAAAGACCATGAACTGTCCGAACTGTTCCCATCAGTACAGAAAAATTACCCATACGTACTGATAGGCTTATATGATCAGCAATCTGTACTGCCTGGAAGGACCAAGGACTGTCCAGACTGGTCCATCAGGCCATGAAAAATTGACCCACACGTACTGATAGGCTGATATGATCAGCCTTATCTGAACTAAATGGAAGGATTTAACTCATTGGACCAAGGACTGTCCAGACTGTTCCCACCTGTACATAAAAAAATGACCCATACGTAGGGATGACTGGTATAATCAGCCATCCGTACTGCATGGTTGGACCAAGGACTGTTCAGACTTGTCCATAAGGCCATGAAAAATCTACCCATACGCACTAATAGGCTGATATGATCAGCCTTATCTATACTGAATGGAAAGATTTAACTCAGCAGACCATGGATTGTTTAGACTGGTCCCATCAGTACATGAAAAATGACCCATATGTACTGATAGGCTTATACGATCAGCCATCCGTATTTCTTGGATGGACCAATGATTGTCCAGACTGGTCCATCAGGCCATGAAAAATTGACCCACACGTACTGATAGGCTGATTTAACTCAACGGACCATGGACTGTCCAGACTGGTCCATACCCAATGGAAGGATTTAACTCAACGGACCATGGACTGTCCAGACTGGTCCCATCAGTAGATGAAAAATGACCCATACATACTGATAGACTGATACGATCAACCATACGGACTTCCTGGATGGACCAAGAACTGTCCAGCCTGGCCATCAGGCCATGAAAAATTGACCCACACGTACTTATAGGCTGATATGATCAGCCTTATCCTTATTGAATGGAAGGATTTAACTTAATGGACCAAGGACTGTCCAGACTGGTCCATCAGGCCATGAAAAATCTACCCATACTTAATGATAGGCTGATATGATCAGCCTTATTTTTACTGAATGGAAAGATTTAACACAACGGACCATGGACTGTCCAGACTGGTCTCATTAGTACATAAAAAATGACCCATACGTACTGATGACTGATACCATCAGCCATGCGTACTACCTGGATGGACCAAGGACTGTCCAGACTGGTCTATCATGCAATGAAAAATCAACCCATACGTATTGATAGGCTGATATGATCAGCCTTATCTGTACTGAATGGAAAGATTTAACACAACGGACCGTGGACTGTCTGGACTAGTCCCATCAGTACATGAAAAATTACCCATACGTATTGATAGGCTAATACGATCAGCCATCCGTACTGCCAAGATGGACCAAGGACTTCCCTGACTGGTCCATCATGCCATGAAAATTCGACCCATAAGTACTTATTGGCTTATATGATCAGCCTTATCCATTTTGAATGGAAGGATTTAATTCAACGGACCGTGGATTGTCTGGACTGGTCCCATTAGTACATGAAAAATGACCCATACGTACCGATAGGCTGATACGATGAGCCATCCATACTGCATGGAAGGACCAAGGACTGTCCAGACTGGTCCATCACACTAGGCCTGGGCATAAAATCCATAACCCAAAATCCGAACCGAACCCGAACCGAAAAACCCGATCCGTACCCGGTCCGAAATGTAAAAAATACCCGAATGGATCTTCAAAGGTGGTACAAAAAAAATCCGAACCCAAAGTGTTATTAACCAAACCCGAACGGGTAACCGAAAAACCGAAATAACCAAAAAATCTGAAAAAATATCTGAAGAAACCGATCCGAATGTCCAAACTACTGTACAATATAATTATATGAAACATAAATATATACTTCAAATATTCAATTTCATATTTATTTTGATATAGTATCTAACAATAAGTATCTAAAATTAAAATAAATACCTTAAATACTTAATTATATATAAAAAGTATATATTTCTTATGTTTTGCTTTCAAATTTTAGATTTTATTTTGGGTATATCCGAACCGATCCGATATCACCCGAATCCGAATGATATATGGTTACTTTATGGGTTCTAGGATGTGATACAAAATCGACCCGAACCCGATGTGTTATATCCGAACCTGACACGTACTTGCAAATTTACTAGAATGGGACCTAAGAGGTTATAAAAAAGAACCGAAATCCGAAAAACCCGACCCGAACGCCAACGGGTACCCGAACGCCCAGGCCTACATCAGACCATGAAAAATCAACCCATACGTATTGATAGGCTGATATGATCCGCCTTATCCGTACTGAATGGAAGTATTTAACTCAACGGACCATGGACTGTTCAGACTTGTCCCATCAGTACATGAAAAGTGACCCATACGTACTGATAGGCTAATACGATCAGCCATCCGTACTGTCTTGAAGGACCAAGGACTGTCTAGACTGGTCCATCAGGCCATGAAAAATCGATCCACACATTTTGATAGGCTGATATGATCAGCCTTATCCGTACTGAAGGGAAGGACTTAACTCAACGGACCATGAACTGTCCAGACTGGTCCCACCTGTACATGAAAAATGACCCATACGTACTGATGACTGATACGATCAGCCATCCGTACTGCCTGGATGGACCAAGGACTGTCCAGACTGGTCCATCAGGCCATAAAACATCGGCCCATACGTACTGATAGGCTTATATGATCAGCCTTATCCGTACTGAATGGAAGTATATAACTCAACGGACCATGGACTGTCCAGACTGCTCCCATAAGTACATGAAAAATGACCTATACATACTGATAGGCTGATAGGATCAGCCATCCGTACTGCATGGAAGGACCAAGGACTGTCCAGACTGGTCCATCATGCCATGAAAAATCGACCCATACGTACTGATAGGCTGATATGATCAGCCTTATCCGTACTGAATGGAAGGATATAACTCAACGGACCATGGAATGTCCAGACTTGTCCCATCAGTACATGAATAATGAACCGTACGAACTGATAGGTTGATATGATCAGCCATCTTTTCTGCATGGAAGGACCAAGTACTGTCAACACTGGTCCATCAGGCCATGAAAAATCTGCCCATAGGATATGATTGGCTGATATGATCAGCCTTATCTGTTCTGAATGGAAGGATGTACTGCCTGGAAGGACCAAGGAATGTCCAGAAAGGTCCATCAGACCAAGGAATCATCCGTACTGATCGGCTTATATGATAAGCATTATCCATACTGAATGAAAGGATTTAACTCACAGGACCGAGGACTGTCCAGACTGGTCCCAACAATAAATGAAAAATGACCCATACGTATTGATAGGCTGATACGATCAGCCCTCCGTACTTCTCCGAAGGACCAAGGAATGTCCAGACAGGTCCATCAGGCCAATAAAAATCGACCCATACGTACTGATAGGCTGATATTATCAGCCTTATTTATACTGAATGGATTGGTTTATCTCAACGGACCATGGACTGTCCAGACTGCTCCCATCAGTACATGAAAAATGACCCATACATACTGATAGGATGATACGTTCAGCCATCCGTACTGAGTGAAAGGACCAAGGACTGTCTAAAATGGTCTATCAAGCCATCAAAAATCGACCATACGTAATTATAGGCTGATATGATACACCTTATCCGTACTGAATGGAAGGATTTAACTCAACAGACCATGGAATGTCCGGACTGGTCCCATCATTACATCAAAAATGACCCATACATACCGATAGGCTGATACGATTAGCCATCCTTACTGCATGGAAGGACCAAGGACTGTGTAAACTGGTCCATCAAGCCATGAAAAATCTGCCCATAAGTACTGATAGGCTGATATAATCAGCCTTAACCGTACTGAATGGAAGGATTTAACTCAAAGGACCATGGAATGTCCGGACTGTTCCCATCAGTACATCAAAAATGACCCATACTTACTGATAGGCTGATACGATCAGCCATCCATACTGCATGGAAGGACCAAGGACTGTCTAAACTGGTCCATCAAGCCATGAATATTCTGCCCATACGTACTGATAGGCTGATATGATCAGCCTTATCCGGACTGAATTGAAGAATTTGATTCAACGGACTATGAACTGCCCGGACTGGTCCCATCAGTACATGAAAAATGACTCATACGTACTGATAGGCTGATATGATACGCCTTATCCGTACTGAATGGAAAGGATTTAACTCAACGGACCATGGACTGTCCGGACTGGTCCCATCAGTACATGAAAAATGACCTATACATACTTATAGGCTGATACGATCATCAATCTGTATTGCTTTGAATGGCCAAGGACAGTTCAGACTTGTCCATCAGGCCATGAAAAATTGACCCATACATACTGATGGGCTGATATGATCAGCCTTATCCGTACTGAATGGAAAGATTTAACTCAACGGACCATGGATTTTCCGGACTGGTCCCATCAGTACATGAAAAAATGCCCAATACATACTGATAGGCTGATACGATCAGCCATCCGTACTGACGGTATGGACAAAGGACTGTCCAGCCTGGACCATCAGGCCATGAAAAATCGACCCATACGTATTGATAGGCTGATATGATCAGCCTTATCCATATTGAATGGGAGGACTTAACTTAATGGACCATGGAATGTCCGGAATGGTCCCATCAGTACATCAAAAATGACCCATACATACTGATAGGCTGATACGATCAACCATCCTTACTGCATGGAAGGACCAAGGATTGTCTAACTGGTCCATCAAGCCATGAAAAATCTGCCCATACGTACTGATAGGCTGATATAATCAGCCTTAACCGTACTGAATGGAGGGATTTAACTCAACGGACCATGGGATATCCGGATTGGTCCCATCAGTACATCAAAAATGACCCATAGGTACTGATAGGCTGATACGATCAGCCATCTGTACTGCATGGAAGGACTTAACTGGTCCATCAGGCCATGAAAAATCTGCCCATACGTTATGATTGGCTGATATGATCAGCCTTATCTGTTCTGAATGGAAGGATTTAACTCAACGGACCATGGAATGTCCGGATTGGTCCCATCAGTACATCAAAAATGACCCATATGTACTGATAAGCTGATACGATCAGCCATCCGTACTGCATGGAAGGACCAACGACTGTCTAAACTGGTCCATCAAGCCATGAAAAATCTACCCATACGTACTGATAGGCTGATATGATCAGCCTTATCCGGACTGAATTGAAGAATTTGATTCAACGGACTATGAACTGCCTGGACTGGTCCCATCTGTACATGAAAAATGACCCATACGTACTGATAGGCTGATATGATACGCCTTATCCGTACTGAATGAAAAGGATTTAACTCAACGGACCATGGACTTTCATGACTGGTCCCATCAGTACATGAAAAATGACCTATACGCACTGATAGGCTGATACGATCATCAATCCGTATTGCCTTGAAGGGCCAAGGACAGTTCAGACTGGTCCATCAGGCCATGAAAAATTGGCCCATACGTACTGATAGGCTGATATGATCAGCCTTATTCGTACTGAATGGAAAGATTTAACTCAACGTACCATGGACTGTCCAGACTGGTCCCATCAGTAAATGAAAAATGCCCAATACATACTGATAGGCTGATACGATCAGCCATCCGTACTACCGGTATGGACGAAGGACTGTCCAGACTGGTCCATCAGGCCATGACAAATTGACCTATACGTACTGATAGGCTGATATGATCAACCTTATCCATACTGAATGGAAGGACTTAACTCAACGAACCATGGACTATACCGACTGGTCCCATTAGTACATGAAAAATGACCCATACATACTGATAGTCTGATACGATCAGCCATCCGTACTGTCCGAAAGGACCAAGGGCTGTCCGGACCGGTCCATCAGGCAATGTAAAATCTACCTAAACGAACTGATAGACTAATATGATCATCCTTATCCGTAGTGAATGGAAAGATTTAACTCAATGGACCATGAACTGTCTAGACTGGTCCATCAGGCCATGAAAAATCGACCCATGCGTACTGACAGGCTGTACGATCAGCCATCTATACTGTCGTGAAGGACCAAGGACTGTCTAGACTGGTCCATCAGGCCATGAAAAATCGACCCATACGTAATGATAGGCTGATATGATCAGCCTTATCCGTACTGACTGGAAGGATATAGCTCAACGGACCATGGACTGTCCAGACTGCTCCCATAAGTACATGAAAAATGACCCATACATACTGATAGGCTGATAGGATCAGCCATCCGTACTGCATGGAAGGACCAAGGACTATCCAGACTGGTCCATCAGGCCATGAAAAATCGACCCATACGTAGTGATAGGCTGATAGGATCAGCCTTATCCGTACTGAATGGAAGGATATAACTCAATGGACCATGGACTGTTCAGACTGGTCCCATCAGTACATGAAAAAAGACCAACACGTACTAATAAGATGATACGATCAGCCATCCGTACTTCCTTGAAGAACCAAGGAATGTCCTGACTGGTCCATCAGGCCATGAAAGAGTGACCCATACATACTGATAGGCTGATATGATGAGCCTTATTCTTACTTAATTGAAGGATTTAACTTAACGGACCATGGACTTTCCAGACTGCTCCCATCAGTACATGAAAAATGACCCATACGAACTGATAGGCTGATACGATCAGACATCCGTACTACGTGGAAGGACCAAGGACTGTCTAAACTGGTCCACCAGGCCATAAAACATCGACCCATACGTACTGATAGGCTGATATGATCAGCCTTATCCGTACTGAATGGAAGTATATAACTCAACGGACCATGGACTATCCAGACTGCTCCCATAAGTACATGAAAAATGACCCATACATACTGATAGGCTGATAGGATCAGCCATCCGTACTGCATGAAAGGACCAAGGACTGTCCAGACTGGTCCATCAGGCCATGAAAAATCGACCCATACGTACTGATAGGCTGATCGTATAACCCTATCATTTCGTATGGGTCATTTTTCATGTACTGATGAGACCAGTCTGAACAGTCCATGATCCGTTGAGTTAAATACTTCCATTTAGTACAGATAATGCTGACCATATCAGCCTGTTAGTACGTATGGGTCGATTTTTCATGGCCTGATGGACCAGTCTGGACAGTCCTTGGTCCATCCAGGCAGTTTGGATGGCAAATTGTATCAGCCTATCAGTATGTATTGGTCATTTTTCATGTAATGATGGGACCAGTATGGACAGTCCATGGTCCGTTGAGTTAAATCCTTCCTTTCAGTACAGATAAGCCTGATCATGTGGGTCATTTTCATGTACTGATGGGACCCGTCTAGACAGTCCATGGTCCGTTGAGGTAAAGCCTTCCATTCAGTACGGATAAGGCTGATCATATCAGGCTATCAGTACGTGTTGGTTGATTTTTCATGGCCTGATGGACCAGTCTACACATTCCTTGGTCCTTCCAGGCAGTGTTGATGGCTGATTATATCTGCCTATCAGTATGTATGGGTTATTTTTTTTATTTACAGATGGGACCAGTTTGGACAGTCCATGGTCTGTTGACTTAAATCCTTCCATTCAGTACGATAAGGCTGATCATAATAGCCTATCAGTACGTGTGGGTTGATTTTTCATGGCCTGATGGACTAGACTGGACAGTCCTTGGTCCTTCCAGGCAGTACGGGTGGCTGATCATATCAGCCTATCAGTATGTATGGGTCGATTTTTCATGGCCTGATGAACAAGTCTGGACAGCCTTGGTCCTTCCAGGTAGTACGGATGGCTGATCATATCAGCCTATCAGTATGTATGGGTCAATTTTTCAAGGCCTGATGAACAAGTCTGGACAGTTCTTGGTCCATCTAGGCAGTAC
Organism: Sinapis alba; assembly: GCA_012274485.2. Taxonomy (NCBI): domain Eukaryota; kingdom Viridiplantae; phylum Streptophyta; class Magnoliopsida; order Brassicales; family Brassicaceae; genus Sinapis; species Sinapis alba. The sequence goes on from MU106694.1 coordinate 44,762, forward strand.
AGATGGCTTATCTTATTAGCCTATCTGTACGTATGGGTCATTTTTCATGTACTGATGGGACCAGTCTGGACAGTCCATGGCAGTTGAGTTAAATACTTCCATTCAGTACGGACAAGGATGATCATATCAGCTTATCATTACGTATGGGTCAATTTTTCATGGTCTGATGTACCAGTCTGGACAGTCCTTGGTCCTTCCAGGCAGTACGGATGGCTAATCGTATCAGCCTATCAGTAAATATGGGTCATTTTTCATGTACTAATGGGTCCAGTCCGGATAGTCCATGGTCCGTTGAGTTAAATACTTCCATATAGTACAGATAAGGCTGATCATATGGGTCTTTTTTCATGTACTAATGGGACCAGTCTAGACAGTCCATGGTCCGTGGAGTTAAATTCTTCCATTCAGTACGGATAAGGCTGATCATATCAGCCTATCATTTCATGTAGGACGATTTTTCATGGCCTGATGGACCAGTCTAGACAGTTCTTGGTCCTTCCAGGCAGTATGAATGGCTGATCGTACCATCCTATCAGTACTTATGGGTCACTTTTCATTTACTGATGGAACCAGTTTGGACAGTCCGTGGTCTGTTGACTTAAATCCTTCCATTCAGATACGATAAGGCTAATCATATCATCCTATCAGTACGTATGGGTAGGTTTTTCATGGCCTGATGGACCAGTCCGAACAGTCCTTGGTCAATCAAGGCACTACGGATGGCTGATCGTATCAGTCATCAGTACGTATGGGTAATTTTTCATGTACAGGTGGTGCCATGTCCCCGATCCGGGATATGATTGTTAGGATTGTCCATGATGATAGGAGACGCACTAATCAGGTCATGTGACTAAACACAAGTGTGTCATGGCCTTGAAGTAAGGTCAAGGGATTCAGGAAGCTGAGACTTAACCAAAACAAGGAAGAGGTAAGCTGAAGGGAGCTGGACAAGTCCGGTAGCTGGATAAGATCCGGATGAAGCTCAACCAGCTAAGTGGAGCTTGTAGGTAGCTCACTCAGGTTAAGTCAGGTCACTGGAGCTGGTGGACTAGCTCACCCAGCTGAGTCAGCTAGCAGTCAGCTCATCTAAACTGGGATTAGTGTTAGGATCCTGGGCAGTTGGACCAGTCCGGGCTGTGGTCGGGTCAGGTGGATGGACAGTGTGGTCCGTTCATTGGGGCAATGGATCAGGTGGTCCATGTGCTTAGTCCAGGGGCTGGGGATTGGGTCTAGGATCGTGGGGGATCTGACAGGGGACAGTTATTGGCCAAGGGATGGCAATGGAGGCAGTTATGGTCGATGGGGTGCAAAGGGAGCAAGAGGTGCCCCTTAGCCTACCAAATGGCACCCATTCGGCCAGGGCACTTACCCACGCCTTCTTCTATATATATGGGAATCTGGGCACAAAAATTTCCATCATTATTCATAGGTAAACTCAGAGAAAACTCCAGAGAGACAAGAGGAGAAAGGGTAAGAGAGATCAGCCCATAACAAGGCTGATATTGCTTGTTTGGGTGAATCCGGTAAGGATGATTGTTCAGTGAAGGCCGTGGGTTTGCAGGCAAGACAGGGATTCCTTATTCACCCTGAAACACAAAGAAAATCAAAGAAAAACATAGAGATGGTCGGATTCAACATCCAAGACCAGGAGTGGTGTGAAGGCAGCAAAGAGGCAGTTTAGAGGACAATCAAGAGGGGAGTGGAGAACGACCCTATGATGGGTTTTGATTATTGTTTGCCACGCCCTGGTCTTACTCTACATCCATAGAACACACGCAAATATCCCGTAGATAATATGGAGGACCGGAATTCAATTCCAATGGCTGAGACAGCCTCGAAAGCAGATGTGTGTAGAAAGGCAGTTTCATGAGCAACAAAGGGGGAAGTGATGCACGACCCTTGGGTGTTATTTGATCATGGATGGACACGTCCTAGGATTCCTATGTGTTCTGGGAACACACGCAAATGGTAAGTAGAGAAGGGAGAAGGCCGGACTCCACTCTCAAGGGCCAAGACAGCCTTGAAGGCGGATGCAGTGCAGAAACTGGTTTCATGGGAGTTCCATGGATGGGAACTTTGATGCGACCCTTGATTGGATATTATCAATACCGGAGGTATGTGATAAGACTTTATGGAGGTGTACTCTGGAAGAGCAAGGCAGCACTTGATAAGGGATGGCACAAGATCTACAAACATCATTGATAAGGTAACATGTTAATGATTACTTTCTAGTTTATATGTCTATCTCTTGTGGTGCTGTGGAGGCCAAGTAAGGCACGCCCCTTGAAGACCATATATTGTGATATAAAGTAAGGATCCAGGAACCTAATAGACAGGGCGGATCATTGCTGATCAACCTCATCCATGTGGGATGATAGTTAGATGATGTTCATTGGATAGTGATCCATGGAGGATCATGGGTTGATGTTGGGTTTGATCATGGTGTGAACCATTGATCCGGCCCACTGATGAGACACATGAGGGTCCTAGTATCAGAGAAAACATGTGGAGTGCAAGGTCCCATTTGTTTGGAACCACCAACAAGCAAGGGAGATGAGCAAGGCTAGTACTTGTGGGCATGGACCCTTAGTATGGAGCCGGTGTGTTTATACAAGGAAGGCCGGGTGTGATCTGATCATGGGCAAGGATAGACGACCTGATCCATAGATGATGGATCAAGTCGACTGATCTGATTGACCAAAGGATGCACCGGTGGAAAGAGCAGAATTAATCGGTTCCATTGGGACATGGTTCCATGGCCGGTTAGGTAAGTGTGAAGACTCATCAGTTCTGAGTCATGTGGGGTGGTTGGTTGTTTGACTTGGGATCTGATGGGCGTTATTAGTCCATTAGAGGACTTGACTCCAGAGTATCATACTCCTAATACATGGAGTCACTGAACCAAGGCCTTGGCCGGTTCAGGAACATAGTCCTTGGCCCTTGGCCGGACTGATCATGGCCGAGATCTATATGATATAGGCCGAATTTGGGGAAACCCTTTTGGGAATCTCTTAGTGGTGATTTATCAAGAATTATCATGAATTTTAATTAGTTTTTCGGAATTGATTTGATGATGTCAATTTTGACTGAATGGACTGATCATGATCAGAATCCATATGGTATGGATCGATTCATTGGATTCTGATTATGGGAATCTCTTAGTGGGGAATTATCAGGAGTTTTCATGAATTTTAATTAATTTTTGGAGCATGTTTGCTTGAGGTTGTTTTTGTAGCTGAAGACTTCTCAAAGGTGCTTGGTCTGTGGGGATGGTTGGCTGAATGACTAAGTACCAAGGGGAAGTGTTTATACAGGTATAAGGATTATGTACGAGTCGACGGGAAGCTGGGCGAAGATACCTCGCAGCTTGATCAGCTGGAAGAGATGGAACCTCAGGTGAAGTGATTCAGCTCAGCTAGCTGGATGAGCTAGCTAAACAGCTAATCCAGCTGGGACCGATGAGCTAACAAGCTCCACGGATGTGGCAAGGGTAAGATCTAGCAATTTTTTGCTTAGATCTAGATAGAATGGTTAGGGGAATGGAACCTCAGGACTGATATGACTTGGTTTAGGTAGGATCAACCTTTGAGCTAGCTGGTAGTTGAGTGTACTAACCATTAGCTGAGGTGATTCGACTGGAGCAGTATTAGATTGGAGTTAGTCCAATGGTTAAGTAGATAATATTCCGCTGAGTATAAGTTGAAAGGATCTAAGCTAGGGAATGACTAAGGTAGTGTTTAGCTAAGAGCTAAATAAACTTCGCCTTAAGGGCAAACTATAAAAGGAAAGGTTGAAAAATTGAGAGGTTCGGTCAGTGTGTGGTCCGAGTGACGTGAGGCATCGACCGCGGCCTAGAAGGCCGGGTTCGGGTCTTACAGGTGGGACCAGTCTGGACAGTCCATGGTCCATTGAGTTAAATCCTTCCATTCAGTATGGATAAGGCTGATCATATCAGCCTATCAGTACATATGGGTCGATTTTTCTGGTCTGATGGACCAGTCTGGACAGTCCTTGGTCCTTCCAGGCAGTACGGATGGCTGATCGTATCATCCTATCAGTACGTATGGGTAATTTTTCATGTACTGATGGGACCAGTCGGGACAGTCCTTCGTCCTTCTAAGCAGTACGAAAGGCTGATCATATCAGCCTATCAGTATGTATGGGTCATTTTTTCATTGTCTGATGGACCAGTCTGGACAATCCTTGGTCTATCCAGGCAGTATAGATGGTAGTTTGTAACAGACTTTCAGTACGTATTGGTCATTTTTCATGTAATGATGGGACCAGTCTGCACAGTCCATGGTCCGTTGAGTTAAATCCTACCATTCAGTAAAGATAAGGCTGATCATATGGGTCATTTTTCATGTACTGATGGTACCAGTCTAGATAGTCCATGGTCCATTTTGTTAAATCCTTCCATTCAGTACGGATAAGGCTGATCATATCAACCTATCAGTACGTGGTTGTCGATTTTTAATGGCATGATGGACCAGTCTAGACAGTTCTTGGTCCTACCAGGCAGTACGGAAGGCTGATCATATCAGCCTATCAGTATGTATGGGTCAATTTTTCATGGCTTGATGAACAAGTCTGGACAGACTTGGTCCTTCCAGGCAGTATGGATGGCTGATCATATCAGCCTATCAGTATGTATGTGTCTATTTTTCAAGGCCTGATGAACAAGTCTGGACAGTCCTTGGTCCATCTAGGCAATACGGATGGCTTATCGTATCAGCCTATCAGTACGTATGGGTCATTTTTCATGTCAGCTTACCATTCATTACGGACAAGGATGATCATATCAGCTTTTCATGGTCTAATGTACCAGTGTGGACAGTCCCTTGTCCTTCCAGGCAGTACGGATGGCTGATCGTATCATCCTATCAGTACATATGGGTCATTTTTCATGTACTAATGGGACCAGTCCGGATAGTCCATGGTCCTTTTAGTTAAATCCTTCCATTCAGTACAGATACGGCTGATCATATGGGTCTTTTTCATGTATTGATGGGACCAGTCTAGACAGTCTATGGTCCGTTGAGTTAAATCCTTCCATTCAGTAATGATAAGGCTGATTATATCAGGCTATCAGTACGTGTTGGACGATTTTTCATGGCCTGATGGACCAGTCCCGAACAGTTCTTGGTCCTTTCAGGCACTACGGATGGCTGATCGTATCAGTCATTAGTACGTATGGGTCATTTTTCATATATGTATGAGTTAAAGCCTTCCATTCAGTACGGATAAGGCTGGTCATATCAACCTATCCGTACATGTGGGTCAATTTTTCTGGCCTATTGGACCAGTCTAGACAATTCTTGGTCATTCCAGGCAGTACAGAAGGCTGATCATATCAGCCTATCAGTATGTATGGGTCAATTTTTCATGGCTTGATGAACAAGTCTGGACAGCCTTTGTCCTTCCAGGCAGTAAGGATGGCTGATCATATCAGCCTATCAGTATGTATGGGTTGATTTTTCAAGGCCTGATGAACAAGTCTGGACAGGCCTTTGTCCATCTAGGCAGTACGGATGGCTTATTGTATCAGCCTATCAGAACGTATGGGTCATTTTTCATGTACTGATGGGACCAGTCTGAACAGTCCATGGCCGTTGAGTTAAATACTTCCATTCAGTACGGATAAGGCTGTTCATATCAGCCTATCATTACGTATGGGTCAATTTTTCATGGTCTTATGTACCAGTTTGGACAGTCCTTGGTCCTTCCAGGCAGTACGGATGGCTGATCGTATCAGCCTATCAGTACGTATGGGTCATTTTTCATGTACTAGTAGGTCCAGTACGGATAGCCCATGGTCCGTTGAGTTAAATCCTTCCATATAGTACAGATAAAGCTGATCATATGGGTCTTTTTTCATGTACTGATGGGACCAGTCTAGACAGTCCATGGTCCGTTGAGTTAAATCCTTCCTTTCAGTACGGATAAGGCTGATCATATCAGCCTATCAGTACGTGTTGGACGATTTTTAATGGCCTGATGGACCAGTCTAAACAGTTCTTGGGCCTTCCAGGCAGTATGAATGGCTGATCGTATCATCCTATCAGTACCTATGGGTCATTTTTCATTTACTAATGGGACCAGTTGGGACAGTCCATGGTCTATTGATTAAAATTCGTCCATTCAGATACGATAAGGCTAATCATATCATCCTATCAGTACGTATGGGTAGATTTTTCATGGCCTGATGGACCCGTCCGAACAGTCCTTGGTCAATCCAGGCACTACGGATGGCTGATCGTATCAGTCATCATTACTTATGGGTCATTTTTCATGTACAGGTGGGACCAGTATGGACAGTCCATGGTTCATTGAGTTAAATCCTTCCATTCAGTACATATGGGTCATTTTTCATGTACTAATGGGTCCAGTCCGGATAGTCTATGGGCCGTTCAGTTTAATCCTTCCATTCAGTAAAGATAAGGCTGATCATATGGGTCTTTTTTCATCTACTGATGGGACCAGTCTAGACAGTCCATGGTCCGTTGAGTTAAATCCTTCCATTCAGTACATATAAGGCTGATTATATCAGCCTATCAGTACGTGTTGGACAATTTTTCATGGCCTGATGGACCATTTCCGAACAGTTCTTGGTCCTTCCAGGCACTAGGGATGGCTGATCGTATAAGTCATCAGTACGTATGGGTCATTTTTCATGTACAGGTGGGACCAGTCTGGAAAGTCCATGGTCCATTGAGTTAAATCCTTCCATTCAGTACGGATAAGGCCGATCATATTAGCCTATCCGTACATGTGGGTTGATTTTTCTGGCCTGGTGGACCAGTCGAGACAGTTCTTGGTCCTTCCAGGCAATACCGAGGGCTGATCATATCAGCCTATCAGTATGTATGGGTCAATTTTTCATGGCTTGATGAACAAGTCTGAACATCCTTGGTCCTTCCAGGCAGTATGGATGGCTTATCATATCAGCCTATCAGTATGTATGGGTTGATTTTTCAAGGCCTGATGAACAAGTCTGGACAGTCCTTTGTCCATCTAGGCAGTACGGATGGCTTATTGTATCATCCTATTAGAACGTATGGGTCATTTTTCATGTACTGATGGGACCAGTCTGGACAGTCCATGGCCGTTGAGTTAAATACTTCGATTCAGTAAGGATAAGGCTGATCATATCAGCCTATCATTACATATGGGTCAATTTTTCATGGTCTTATGTACCAGTCTGAACAGTCCTTGGTTCTTTCAGGCATTATGGATGGCTGATCGTATCAGCCTATCAGTACGTATGGGTCATTTTTCATGTACTAGTGGGTCCAGTCCGGATAGCCCATGGTCCGTTGAGTTAAATCCTTCCATATAGTACAGATAAGGCTGATCATATGGGTGTTTTTTCATGTACTGATGGGACCAGTCTAGACAGTCCATGGTCCGTTGAGTTAAATCCTTCCATATAGTAAAGATAAGGCTTATCATATGGGTCTTTTTCATGTACTGATGGGACCAGTCTAGACAGTCCATGGTCCACTGAGTTAAATCCTTCCTTTCAGTACGGATAATGCTGATCATATCAGCCTATCAGTACGTGTTGGACGATTTTTCATGGCCTGATGGACCAGTCTAGACAGTTCTTGGTCCTTCCAGGCAGTGTGAATGGCTGATCGTATCATCCTATCAGTAGTTATGGGTCATTTTTCATTTACTAATGGGACCAGTTGGGACAGTCCATGGTCTATTGATTAAAATTCGTCCATTCAGATACGATAAGGCTAATCATATCATCCTATCAGTACGTATGGGTAGATTTTTCATGGCCTGATGGACCAGTCCGAACAGTCCTTGGTCAATCCAGGCACTACGGATGGCTGATCGTATCAGTCATCATTACTTATGGGTCATTTTTCATGTACAGGTGGGACCAGTATGGACAGTCCATGGTCCATTGAGTTAAATCCTTTCATTCAGTACGGATAAGTCTGATCATATCAGCCTATCAGTACATGTGGGTCGATTTTTCTGGTCTGATGGACCAGTCTGTACAGACCTTGGTCCTTCCAGGCAGTACGGATTGCTGATCGTATAATCCAATTAGTACATATGGGTAATTTTTCATGTACTGATGGGACCAGTCGGGGCAGTCCATGGCCGTTGAGTTAAATACTTCCATTCAGTACGGACAAGGATGATCATATCAGCTTATCATTACGTATGGGTCAATTTTTCATGGTCTAATGTACCAGTGTGGACAGTCCTTGGTATTTCCAGGCAGTACGGATGGCTGATCGTATCAGCCTATCAGTACATATGGGTCATTTTTCATGTACTAATGGGTCCAGTCCGGATAGTCTATGGGCCGTTCAGTTTAATCCTTCCATTCAGTAAAGATAAGGCTGATCATATGGGTCTTTTTTCATGTACTGATGGGACCAGTCTAGACAGTCCATGGTCCGTTGAGTTAAATCCTTCCATTCAGTACAGATAAGGCTGATTATATCAGCCTATCAGTACGTGTTGGACAATTTTTCATGGCCTGGTGGACCATTTCCGAACAGTTCTTGGTCCTTCCAGGCACTAGGGATGGCTGATCGTATAAGTCATCAGTACGTATGGGTCATTTTTCATGTACAGGTGGGGCCAGTCTGGAAAGTCCATGGTCCATTGAGTTAAATCCTTCCATTCAGTACGGATAAGGCTGATCATATTAGCCTATCCGTACATGTGGGTTGATTTTTCTGGCCTGGTGGACCAGTCGAGACAGTTCTTGGTCCTTCCAGGCAATACCGAGGGCTGATCATATCAGCCTATCAGTATGTATGGGTCAATTTTTCATGGCTTGATGAACAAGTCTGAACAGCCTTGGTCCTTCCAGGCAGTATGGATGGCTTATCATATCAGCCTATCAGTATGTATGGGTTGATTTTTCAAGGCCTGATGAACAAGTCTGGACAGTCCTTTGTCCATCTAGGCAGTACGGATGGCTTATTGTATCATCCTATTAGAACGTATGGGTCATTTTTCATGTACTGATGGGACCAGTCTGGACAGTCCATGGCCGTTGAGTTAAATACTTCGATTCAGTAAGGATAAGGCTGATCATATCAGCCTATCATTACATATGGGTCAATTTTTCATGGTCTTATGTACCAGTCTGAACAGTCCTTGGTTCTTTCAGGCATTATGGATGGCTGATCGTATCAGCCTATCAGTACGTATGGGTCATTTTTCATGTACTAGTGGGTCCAGTCCGGATAGCCCATGGTCCGTTGAGTTAAATCCTTCCATATAGTACAGATAAGGCTGATCATATGGGTGTTTTTTCATGTACTGATGGGACCAGTCTAGACAGTCCATGGTCCGTTGAGTTAAATCCTTCCATATAGTAAAGATAAGGCTTATCATATGGGTCTTTTTCATGTACTGATGGGACCAGTCTAGACAGTCCATGGTCCATTGAGTTAAATCCTTCCTTTCAGTACGGATAATGCTGATCATATCAGCCTATCAGTACGTGTTGGACGATTTTTCATGGCCTGATGGACCAGTCTAGACAGTTCTTGGTCCTTCCAGGCAGTGTGAATGGCTGATCGTATCATCCTATCAGTAGTTATGGGTCATTTTTCATTTACTGATGGGACCAGTTTGGACAGTCCATGGTCTGTTAACTTAAATCTTTCCATTCAGATACGATAAGGCTAATCATATTATCCTATCAGTACGTATGGGTAGATTTTTCATGGCCTGATGGACCAGTCCGAACAGTCCTTGGTCAATCCAGGCACTACGGATGGCTGATCGTATCAGTCATCATTACTTATGAGTTATTTTTCATGTACAGGTGGGATCAGTCTGGAGAGTCCATGGTCCATTGAGTTAAATCCATCCATTCAGTACGGATAAGGCTGATCATATCAGCCTATCAGTACATGTGGGTCGATTTTTCTGGTCTGATGGACAAGTCTGGACAGTCCTTGGTCCTTCCAGGCAGTACGAATTTCTGATCGTATCATCCAATTAGTACGTATGGGTAATTTTTCATGTACTGATGGGACTAGTCGGGGCAGCCCTTCGTCCTTCCAAGCAGTACGGAAGGCTGATCGTATTAGCCTACCAGTATGTATGGGTCAATTTTTCATGGTCTGATGGACAAGTCTGGACAGCCTTGGTCCTTCCAGGCAGTACAATGGCAGATCATATCAGCCTATCAGTATGTATGGGTCGATTTTTCAAGGCATGATGAACAAGTCTAGACAGTCCTTGGTCCATCCAGGCAGTACGGATGGCTGATCGTATCAGCCTATCAGTATGTATGGGTCATTTTTCATGTACTGATGGGACCAGTCTGAACAGTCCATGGTCTATTCAGTACAGATTAGGCTGATAATTTGGGTCTTTTTCATGTACTGATGGGACCAGTCTAGACAGTCCTTGGTCCGTTGAGTTAAATCCTTCCATTCAGTATGGATAAGGCTGATTATATCAGCCTATCAGTAAGTGTTGGACGATTTTTCATGGCCTGATGGACCAATCCCGAACAGTTCTTGGTCCTTCCAGGCACTACGGATGGCTGATCGTATCAGTCATCAGTACGTATGGGTCATTTTTCATGTACAGGTGGGACCAGTCTGGACAGTCCATGGTCCATTGAGTTAAATCCTTCCATTCATTATGGATAAGGCTGATCATATCAACCTATCCGTATATGTGGTTTGATTTTTCTGGTTGATGGACCAGTCTAGACAGTTCTTGGTCCTTCCAGGCAGTACGGAAGGCTGATCATATCAGCCTATCAGTATGTATGGGTCAATTTTTCATGGCTTGATGAACAAGTCTGTACAGCCTTGGTCCTTCCACGCAATACGGATTGCTGATCATATCAGCCAATCAGTATGTATGGGTTGATTTTTCAAGGCCTGATAAACAAGTCTGGACAGTCCTTTGTCCATCTAGGCAGTACGGATGGCTTATCGTATCAGCCTATCAAAACGTATGGGTCATTTTTCATGTACTGATGGGACCGTTCTGGACAGTCCATGGCCGTTGAGTTAAATACTTCCATTCAGTACGGTTAAGCCTGATCATATCAGCCTATCATTACGTATGGGTCAATTTTTCATGGTCTGATGTACCAGTCTGGACAGTCCTTGGTCCTTCCAGACAGTACGTATGGCTGATCGTATCAGCCTATCAGTATGTATGGGTCATTTTTTATGGACTAATGGGTCCAGTTCGGATAGTCCATGGTCCGTTGAGTTAAATCCTTCCATATAGTACAGATAAGGCTGATCATATGGCTCTTTTTCATGTACTGATGGGACCAGTCTAGACAGTCCATGGTCCATTTAGTTAAATCCTTCCATTCAGTACGAATAAGGCTGATCATATCAGCCTATCAGTACGTGTTGGACGATTTTTCATGCCTGATGGACCAGTCTAGACAGTTCTTGGTCCTTCAAGGAAGTACAAATGGCTGATCGTATCATTCTATCTGTACCTATGGGTAATTTTTCATTTACTGATGGGACCAGTTTGGAAAGTCCATGGTATGTTGACTTAAATCCTTCTATTAAGTTACGATAAGGCTAATCATATCATCTTATCAGTACGTATGGGTAGATTTTTCATGGCCTGATGGACCAGTCCGAACAGTCCTTGGTCAATCCAGGCACTATGAATGGCTGATCGTATCAGTCATCAGTACGTATGGGTCATTTTTCATGAACAGGTGGTACCATTCTGGACAGTCCATGGTCCATTGTGTTAAATCCTTCCATTCAGTATGGATAAGGCTCATCATATCAGCCTATCAGTACATGTGGGTCATTTTTCTTGACTGATGGACCAGTCTAGAAAGTCATTGGTCCTTACAGGCAGTACGGATGTCTAAACGTATAATCCTATTAGTACGTATGGGTAATTTTTCATGTACTGATGGGACCAGTCGGGACAGTCCTACGTCCTTCCAAGCAGTACGGATAAGGCTGATCATATCAGCCTATCGGTATGTATGGGTCAATTTTTCATTGTCTAATGGACCAGTCTGGACAGTCCTTGGTCCATCCAGGCCGTACGAATGGCAGTTTGTAACAGCCTTTCTGTACGTATTGGTCATTTTTCATGTAATAATGGGACCAGTCTGGACAGTCCATGGTCCGTTGAGTTAAATCCTTCCATTCGGTACAGATAAGGCTGATCATATGGGTCATTTTTCATGTACTGATGGGACCAGTCTAGACAGTCCATGTTCCATTGAGTTAAATCCTTTCGTTCAGTAAGGATAAGGCTGATCATATCATCCTATCAGTACTTGTTGGTCGATTTTCCATGGCCTGATGGACCAGTCTGGACAGTCCATGGTCCTTCCAGGCAGTACAAATGGCTGATCATATCAACTTATCAGTATGTATGGGTCAATTTTTCAGGGCCTGATGAACAAGTCTGGACAGCCTTAGTACTTCTACGCAGTACAGATGGCTGATTATATGAGCCTATTAGTATGAATGGGTTGATTGTTCAAGGCCTGATGAACAAGTCTGGACAGTCCTTCGTCCATCCGTGCAGTACGGATGGCTGATTGTATCAGCCTGTCAGTACATATGAGTCATTTTTCATGTACTGATGGGACCAGTCTGAATAGTCCATTATCCGTTGAGTTAAATACTTCCATTTAGTATGGATATGGCTGATCATATCAGTTTATCATTACGTATGGGTCAATTTTTCATGGTCTGATGGACCAATCTGGACAGTCCTTTGTCCTTCTAGGCAGTACATATGGCTGATCGTATATGTCTATCAGTACGTCTGGGTAATTTTTCATGTAAAGATGGGACCAGTCGGGACAGTCCATGGTATGTTGAGTTAATTACTTCCATTCAGTACGGTTAAGGCTAATAATATCACCCTATCAGTACGAATGGGTTGATTTTCCATGGCCTGATGGACCAGTCTGGACAGTCCTAGTTCCGTCCAGGCAGTATGGAAGGCTGATCATATCAGCCTATCACTATGTATGGGTCAATTTTTCATGGCCTGATGAACAAGTCTCGACATACTTGGTCCTTCCAGGCAGTACGGATGGCTGATCATATCAGCCTATCAGTATGTATGGGTCGATTTTTCAAGGCCTGATGAACAAGTCTGGACAGTCCTTGGTCCATCCAGGCAGTACAGATGGCTTATCGTATCAGCCCAACAGTACGTAGGGGTCATTTTTCATGTACTGATGGGACCAGTATGGACAGTCCATGGACTTTGAGTTAAATACTTCCATTCAGTACGGATAAGGCTGATCATATCAGCCTATCATTACGTATGGGTCAATTTTTCATGGTCTTATGGACCAGTCTGGACAGTCCTTGTTCCTTCTAGGCAATACGGATGGCTGATCGTATCAGCCTATCAGTACGTATGGGTCATTTTTCATGAACTATTGGGTCCAGTCCGGACAGTCCATGGTCCGTTGAATTATATCCTTCCATTCAGTATGGATAAGGCTGATCATATCAGCATATCAGTATGTATGGGTCGATTTTTCAAGGCCTGTTGAACAAGTCTGGACAGTCCTTGGTCCATCCAGGCAGTACGGAAGGCTTATCGTATCAGCCTATCAATACGTAGGGGTCATTTTTCATGTACTTATTGGACCAGTCTGGACAGTCCATGGCCTTTGAGTTAAATATTTCCATTCAGTACAGATAAGGCTGATCATATGGGCCTATCATTACGTATGGGTCAATTTTTCATGGTCTGATGAACCATTCTGGATAGTCCTTGGTCCTTCTAGGCAGTACAGATAGCTGATCGTATCAGCCTATCAGTATGTATGAGTCATTTTTCATGTATTGATGGGACCAGTCTGAACAGTCCATGATCCGTTGAGTTAAATATTTCCATTTAGTAGATATAATGCTGACCATATCAGCCTATCAGTACGTATGGGTCGATTTTTCATGGTCTTATGGACCAGTCTGGACAGTCTTGGGTCCCTCCAGACAGTACGGATGGCAGTTTGTATCAGCCTATCAGTACATATTGGTCACTTTTCATGTAATGATGGGACCAGTATGGACAGTCCATGGTCCGTTGAGTTAAATCCTTCTATTCAGTACAAATAAGGCTGATTATATGGGTCATTTTTCATGTAATGTTGGGACCAGTATAGACAGTCCATGGTCCGTTGAGTTAAATCCTTCCATTTAGTACGGATAAGGCTGATCATATCAGCCTATCAGTACGTGTTGGTCGATTTTTCATGGCCTGATGGATCAGTCTAGGCAGTTCTTGGTCCTTCCAGGCAGTACGGATGGCTGATCGTGTCATCCTATCAGTACTTATGGGTCCTTTTTTATGTACTGATGGGACCAGTTTGGACAGTCCATGGTCCGTTTACTTAAATCCTTCCATTCAGTACGATAAGGCGAGGGTTTACTTAGATCCTAGCTAAAGACTACCTTAGTCATTTCCTAGCTTAGGTCAGTACTAACAATACGCATCATAATAATCATATCTAACCCTTTATCCAATTCCAATCAAGTACTCGTCCGGTCTGATTGTCTACGACATGGTCAGTTCACTTAACTACCATTTCACTTTATAGAGCAATCCTTGACACGGATCAAGTCAATTTGAGGTTCCATTCCCCTAACCATTCCACCAGCATCTTAGAAAGTTACTAATTTATACAAGTAATTGCTAAATTATACCTTTGCCACATCCACAAAGCCTTTTAGCTCATCGGTCCCAGCTGACTTAGCTGTTTAGCTAGCTCATCTAGCTAGCTGAGCTAAACCACTACACTTGAGCTTCCACTTGGTCTCGTCCAGCTGATCGAGCTGCGAGGTAGCTTCGCCCAGATCCCTGTCTACTTGTCCAGCTCTCATATACCTGCAAAAAATCTTCCCTATGTACTTAGTCATTCATCCAACCATCCCCACTGACCAAGCAACCTTTGGGAAATCTTCAATGGTAAATGACATGCATATAGCTATTCTCGGCTCATGCATCCCTCAATATCCTTTGTAGGATATAATAACAAGACCGTCTCAAGGACTAACAATGCTCACCAGATCCTAAGTCAAACAACCAACCACCCCACATGACTCAGAACTGATGAGTCTTCACACATACCTAACCGGCCATGAAACTATGTCCCACTAGAGCCGATCAGTCTTACTCATACAACCGATGCATCGTTTGATCACTTAGCTCTGACACCTTGATCCATCAACCAAGTATCAAGTCTTCCTTACTAACCCAGGATCAGATCACACACAGCCTTCCTTGCACAAGTACACCCAACACAATGCTAGTGGTCTACACGACCTAGTATTGGCAGTACTCTTCTTCATGTCTCACAGCCATTGCTTTGTACATAGATTATTAACACCAAGGTTGGTAACTAACATTCCTTATGATCAATATCATAAGTGACAAACACATCTCAGCACACAAGCATATGATCAGATAACCTAACACAAGGATCTGACCTCAATATACTCCTGATAAATCTCCAGTAAGAGGAATCCATGACCAGAATCAAATAATTCCTTCGGCAACTATTAGATCCTGACCACAATCAGTCCGGCCAAAGGGCAAGGACTATCTTCCTTACCAGGGGCGACCATGCTCCTCCAAGCACGCCTCCATCAAGCCCTTATCACATACTTCCAGTATTGATAATATCCAATCATGGGTCGTGCCCATCATCCGTTCAATGGAACTTCTATGGAACCAGTTTCTGCACTACATTCGCCTTCAAGGCTGTTCATGCCTTTGAGAGTGGAGTCCGGCCTTCTCCCTTCTCTCCTAACCATTTGCGTGTAATACCAAGATGTATAGGAAGCCTAGGATGTGTTCATCCATGACCAAACCCTACTCAGGGATCGTGCATCAGTTCCCCCTTCAATGCCCATGAAACTGCCTTTCTACGCACATCTGCCTTCAAGGCTGTCTCAGCCTTTGGAAGTGGGATCCGATCCTCTATCTTCTCTCCTAGTTATTTTAGTGTGTTCTCAGTATCTGGATGATGTTTTGGGTGACATCATCACGTATCAAAGCCATCAGGAAGTCGTTCATAATTCCCCCCCCCCCCCTTGATCTCTTCCAAAAATGTCTCTTTGTGGCCTTCACACCACTCTTGGTCTTGGATGTTGAGTCCGACCAACTCTATGTTTTTCTATGATTTTTTTGTGTTTCGGGGTATGGGAAGAAGCCCTGGCGTGCCTGAAAACCCACGGCCTTCACTGAACAATCATCCTTACCGGATTCACCAAACAAGCAATATCAGAATTGTTATGGGCCGATCTCTCTTTCCCTTTCTCCTCTTGTCTTTCTGGAATTTTGTCTCTGTTTCTTATGAGTAAATGATGGAAATATTCCTCCCCAGGGTACCATATATATATAAGAAGTCGTGGGCAACTGCCTTGGCCAAGGGGAAACCATTTGGTAAGCAATGGGCACCTTTGGTTCCATCGCATCCCTTCAGCCTTACTTCCTCCCCTTGCAATTTTTCGCTTATAAATATCCCCTTGCCATCCCTTGGCTATTAACTGTCCCCCGGCAGATACCCCACGTGCCTAGACCCAATCCCCAGCCCTGGACCGCGCATATGGACCAACTGATCCATTTCCCCAATGGCCGGACCACATGGACCATCCACCTGCCCCGACCACAGCCCGGACTGGTCCAACTTCCCAAGACTTGAACACTCAGTCCAGCTGAGTTGAGATGAACCCCAGATGACCCATCTGAGTGAGCTAGTCCATCTAGCTCAAGGAGCTGACACACTCTACTTGAGCTCCAACCAAGCTCCGTTCAGCTAGTTGAGCCTCTTGCTTGCATCGCCTAGCTGTTGTACACTGCGTCCAGCATCCTTTCTTAATCTTATCCAACACTTCTAAGTCACTTGGTCTATTTCCAGACCTAGACTAAGGTTTCCCATGATCCACTCTGATCATGCACTTCATCGAGCTTCACCCGGACCTTGTCCAGCTACCGGATTGCTCATGCAACTCTTTTGTCCAACTATCTGATTCCCTTAACCACGTTCTTGTACCATAACACACTTGTCTTTATGTCGTGTGACCTGACTGATGCGTCTCCTCGCACCATGGCTATGCCCGAAAGCCTTATCTAGAATCAGGGACATGACACTATCAGTACGTACGGGGCGATTTTTTCATGGTCTGATGGACCAGTCTGGACAGTCCTTAGTACATCCAGGCAGTACAGATGGCTGATCGTATCAGCCTATCTGTACTTTGGGTCATTTTTTATGTACTGATGGTACCAGTCTGGACAGTCCATGGTCTGTTGAGTTAAATCCCTCCATTCATTACGGATAAGGCCGATCATATAAGCCTATCAGTATATATGGGTCAATTTGTCATGGCCTCATGGACCAGGCTGTACAGTCCTTGGTAGTTTCAGGCAGTATGGATGGATGATCGTATCAGCCTATCAGTACATATGGGTCATTTTTCATATACTGATGGGACTAGTACGGAAAGTCCAGGGTCCGTTGATTTATATCCTTCCATTCAGTACGGTTAAGGCTGATCATATCAGCCTATAAGTATGTATGGGTCAATTTTGCATGGCCTGATAGAATAATCTGGACAGTCCTTTGTCCATCCAGGCAGTACGGATGGCAGATCGTATCAGCCTATCGGTACATATGGGTAATTTTTCATGTACTGATGGAACCAGTTCGGACAGTCCATGGTCTGCTAAGTTAAATCCTTCCATTCACTACGGTTAAGGCTGATAATATTAGCCTATAAGCAAGTATGGGTCGATTTTTCATGGCCTGATGGACCAGTCTGGACAGTCCTTGGTCCATCCAGGAAGTATGGATGGCTGATCGAATCAGCCTATTAGTACGTTTGTGTCATTTTTCATGTACAGATGAGACCAGTCTGGACAGTCCATGGTCTGTTGGGTTAAATCCTTCCATTCAGTACGGATACGGCTTATCATATCAGCCATTCAGTACGTATGGGTCTTATTTCCATGGCCTGATGGACAGTTCTGGACAGTCCTTGGTCCTTCCAGGCAGTACAGATGGCTGATGGTATCATCCTATCATTACGTATGGGTAATTTGTCATGTACAAATGGTACCAGTCCAGACAGTCCATGGTCAATTGAGTTAAATCCTTCCATTCAGTGATGGTTAAGGCTAATTATATCAGTCTATCAGTACGTATGGGTTGATTTTTCATGGCCTAATGAACCAGTCTGGACAGTCCATGGTCCGTTGAGTTAAATCCTTCCATTCAGTACAGATAAGGCCGATCATATGAGCCTATCACTATGTATTGGTCGATTTTTCATGGCCTGATGGACCAGGCTGGACAGTCCTTGGTCCTTTCAGGCAGTATGGATGGCTGATCGTATCACCTTTCAGTACATATAGGTCATTTTTCTTGTACTAATGGGACTAGTACGGAAAGTCCATGGTCCGTTGATTTATATCCTTCCATTCAGTACTGTTAAGGCTGGTCATATCAGCCTATCAGTACGTATGGGTCAATTTTTTATGGCCTGATAGAATAATCTGGACACTCCTTTGTCCATCCAGGCAGTATGGATGGCAGTTCGTATCAGCCTATCGGTACATATGGGTAATTTTTCATGTACTGATCGAACCAATCAGGACAGTCCATGGTCTGCTAAGTTAAATCCTTCCATTCACTACGGTTAAGGCTGATAATATTAGCCTATCAGCAAGTATGGGTCGATTTTTCATGGCCTGATGGACCCGTCTGGACAGTCCTTGGTCCATCCAGGCAGTATGGATGGCTGATCGAATCAGCCTATCAGTATGTTTGTGTCATTTTTCATGTACAGATGAGACCAGTCTGGACAGTCCATGGTCTGTTGGGTTAAATCCTTCCATTCAGTACGGATAAGACTGATCATATCAGCCAATCAGTACGTATGGGTCTATTTTCCATGGACTGATGGACCAGTCTGGACAGTCCTTGGTCCTCCCAGGCTGTACGAATGGCTGATGGTATCATCCTATAATTACGTATGGGTAATTTGTCATGTACAAATGGTACCAGTCTAGGCAGTCCATGGTCTATTTAGTTAAATCCTTCCATTCTGTGATGGTTAAGGCTAATCATATCAGTCTATCAGTACGTATGAGTCGATTTTTCATGTCCTAATTGACTAGTCTGGACAGTCCATGGTCCGTTGAGTTAAATCCTTCTATTCAGTACAGATAAGGCCGATCATATGAGCCTATCACTATGTATAGGTCGATTTTTCATGGCCTGATGGACCAGGGGTGACAGTCCTTGGTCCTTTCAGGCAGTATGGATGGCTGATCGTATAACCTTTCAGTAATATATAGGTCATTTTTCATGTACTGATGGGACTAGTACGGAAAGTCCATGGTCCGTTGATTTATATCCTTCCATTCAGTACGGTTAAGGCTGATCATATCAGCCTATCAGTACGTATAGGTCAATTTTGCATGGCCTAATAGAATAGTTGGGACAGGCCTTGGTCCATCCAGGCAGTATGGATGGCAGATAGTATCATCCTATCAGTACGTATGGCTAATTTTTCTTCTACTGATGGAACCAGTCTGGACAGACCATGGTCTGCTAAGTTAAATCCTTCCATTCAGTACGGTTAAGGCTGATAATATTAGACTATCAGTAAGTATGGGTCCATTTTTCATGGCATGATGGACCGGTCTGGACAGTCCTTGGTCCATCCAGCCAGTATGGATGGCTGATCGTATAAGCCTATCAGTATGTATTTGTCATTTTTCATGTAATGATGGGACCAGTCTGGACAGTCCATGGTCCGTTGAGTTAAATCCTTCCATTTAATACAGATAAGGCTGATCATATCAACCTATCATTACGTATGGGTAGATTTTTCATGGCCTGATGGACTAGTCTGCACAGTCCTTGGTCCATCCAGGCAGTACGAATAGTTGATTGTATCAGTCATCAGTACGTATGGGTCATTTTTCATGTACAGGTGGGACCAGTCTGGACAGTCCATGGTCCGTTGAGTTAAATCCTTCCATTCAGTATGGATAAGGCTGATCATATCAGTCTATCAGTACGTATGGGTCGATTTTTCATGGCCTGATGGACCAGTCTGGACAGTCCTTGGTCCTTCCAGGCAGTACAGAAGGATGATGGTATCATCCAATCTGTACGTATGGGTAATTTTTCATTTACGGATGGGACAAGTCTGGACAGTCCATGGTCTGTTAAGTTAAATCCTTCCATTCAAAAATGTTAAGGCTGATCATATCAGCCTATCAGTTCGTATGGGTCGATTTTTCATGGCCTGATGGACCAGTCTGGACAGTCCTTGGTCCTCTCAGGCATTACTGATGGCTGATCGTATCAGCCTATCAGTACATATGAGTCATATTTCATGTACTGATGGGACTAGTACGGAAAGTCCATGGTCCGTGGATTTATATCCTTCCATTCAGTACGGTTAAGGCTTATCATATCAGCCTAATAGTACATATTGGTCAATTTTGCATGGCCTGATAGAATAGTCTGGACAATCCTTGGTCCATCCAGACAGTACGGATGGCAGATCGTATCAGCCTATCAGTACGTATTGGTCATTTTTGATGTTATGATGGGACCAGTCTGGCTAGTCCATGGTGTGTTGAGTTAAATCTTTCCATTCAGTAAACATAAGGCTGATCCTATCAATATGTATGGGTAGATTTTTCATGGCCTGATAGACTAGTCTAGACAGTCCTTGGTCCATCCAGGAAGTATGGATGGCTGATTGTATCGGTCATCAGTACGTATGGGTCATTTTGCATGTATAGGTGGGAGCAGTCTGGACCGTCCATGGTCCGTTTAGTTAAATCCTTCCATTCAGAACGGATAAGGCTGATCATGTCAGCCTATCAGTACGTGTGGGTCGATTTGTTCATGGCCCGAAGGACCAGTCTGGACAGTCCTTTGTCCTTCCAGGCAATACAGATGGGTGATTGTATCATCCTATCAGTATGTATGGGTAATTTTTCATGTACTAATGGAACCAGTCCGGACAGTCCATGGTCTGTTAAGTTAAATCTTTCTATTCAGTATGGTTAAGGCTGATCATATCCGCTTATCAGTACGTGTGGCTCGATTTTTCATGGCCTAATGGACCAGTCTGGACAGTCCTTGCTCCATCCAAGCAGTACGGATAGATTCTCGTATCAGCCTATCAGTACATATGGGTCATTTTTCATGTATTAATGGGACCAGTCTGGACAGTCCATGGTTCGTTGAGTTAAATCCTTCCATTCAGTACACATAATGCTGATCATATCAGCCTATCAGTACGTATGGGTCGATTTTTCATGGTCTGACGGACCAGTCTAGACAATCCTTTGTCCATCCAGGCAGTATGGAGTGCTGATCGTATCAGCCTATGTCTGGACAGTCCATTCAGACAAGTCTGGACAGTCCTTGGTCCATCCAGGCAGTACATATGGGTCATTTTTCATGTACTAATGGGACAAGTCTGGACAGTCCATGATCCGTTGAGTTAAATCCTTCCATTCAGTACAGATAACGCTGATCATATCAGCCTATCAGTACGTATGGGTAGATTTTTCATTTCCTGATGGACCAGTTTGGATAGTCCTTGGTCCATCCAGGAAGTACGGACGGCTGATCGTATCATTTATCAGTTTGTATGGTTTATTTTTCATGTACAGGTTGGACTAGTCTGGACAGTCCATGGTCCGTTGAGGTAAATCCTTCCATTCAATACGGATAAGGCTGATCATATCAGCCTACCAATACATGTGGGTCGATTTTTCATGGCCTGATGGACCAGTTTGGACAGTCCTTGGTCCTTCCCGGCAATATGGATAGCTGATCGTATCATCCTATCAGTACGTATGGGTAATTTTTAATGTACTGATGGAACCAGTCCAGATAGTCCATGTTATGTTAAGTTAAATCCTTTTATTTAGTACGGTTAAGGCTGATCATGTCAGCCTATTAGTACGCATGGGTCAATTTTTCATGGCCTGATGGAACAGTCTGGACAGTCCTTGGTCCATCCAGGCAGTACGGATGGCTGATCGTTTCAGCCTATCTTTACTTGGGTCATTTTTATGTACTGATGGGACCAGTCTGGACTATTCATTGTCGTTGAGTTAAATCCTTCCATTCTGTACGGATAACGCTTATCATAACAGCCTATCAGTACGTGTGGGTCAATTTTTCATGGCCTGATGGACCAGTCTGGACAGTACTTGGTCCTTCCAGGCAAAACGGATGGCT
This sequence comes from Sinapis alba, assembly GCA_012274485.2. Classification (NCBI taxonomy): domain Eukaryota; kingdom Viridiplantae; phylum Streptophyta; class Magnoliopsida; order Brassicales; family Brassicaceae; genus Sinapis; species Sinapis alba. The sequence continues at coordinate 67,017 of MU106694.1, forward strand.
TATTGTATCATCCTATCAGTACATATGGTTCATTTTTAATGTACTGATGAAACAGATCCGGACAGTCCATGGTCTGTTAAGTTAAATCCTTTCATTCAGTATGGTTAAGGCTGATCATATCAGCCTATTAGTACGTATGGGGTGATTTTTCATTGCCTGATGAAGCAGTCTGGACAGTCCTTGTTCCATCCAGGCAGTACGGATGGCTGATCGTATCAGCCTATCAGTACGTATGGGTAATTTTTCATCTACAGATGGGACCAGTCTAGACAGTCCATGGTCTGTTGAGTTAAACCCTTCCATTCAGTATGGTTAAGGCTGATCATATTATCCTATCAGTACATATGGGTCGATTTTTCATGGCCTAGTGGACCAGTCTGGACATTCCTTGGTCCATCCAGGCAGTACGGATGGATGATCGTATCAGCCTATCAGTACGTATGGGTCATTTTTCATGTACTGATGGGACCAGTCTGACAGTCCATGGTATGTTGAGTTAAATCCTTCCATTCAGTACGGATACGGCTGATCATATCAGCCTATCAGTACGTGTGGGTCAAATTTTTATGGCCTAATGGACCAGTCTGGACAGTCTTTGGTCCTTCCAGGCAGTATGGATGGCTGATCGTATCATCCTATCAGTAAGTATAAGTAACTTTTCATGTACAGATAGGACCAGTCCGGACAGTCCATGGTCTATTGAGTTAAATCCTTCCATTCAGTATGGTTAAGGCTGATCATATCAGCCTGTCATTACGTATGGGTCAATTTTTCATGGCCTAATGGACCAGTCTGGAAAGTCGTTGGTCCATCCAGGCAGTAGGGATGGATGATCGTAGCAGCCTATCAGTATGTATGGGTCATTTTTCATGTACTGATGGGACCATTCTGGATAGTCCTTGATCAGTTTAGTATGGGTCACGTTTAGTTCTGGATAGTCCTTGATCATATCAGCCTATCAGTATGTATGGGTCACGTTTTCATGGCCTAATGGACCAGTCTGGAAAGTTGTTGGTCCATCCAGGCAGTAGGGATGAATGAACGTAGCAGCCTATCAGTATGTATGGGTCATTTTTCATGTAATGATGGGATCATTCTGGATAGTCCATGGTCCGTTGAGTCAAATCCTTCCATTCAGTACGGATAAGGTTGATCATATCAGCCTATCAGTACGTATGGGTCACTTTTTCATGGTCTGATTGACCAGTCTGGACAGTCCTTGTTCTTTACAGGCAGTATGAATGGCTGATCGTATCAGCCTATCAGTACGTATGGGTTATTTTTCATGTACTAATGGGACCAGTCCGGACAGTCCATGGTTCGTTGAATTAAATCCTTTCATTCAGTAAGGATAAGCCTGATCATATAGGCCTATCAATACGTATGGGTCGATTTTTTCATTGCTTGATGGACCAGTCTTGACAGTCCTTGGTCCATCCAGGCAGTACGGATGGCTGATTGTATCTGCCTATTTGTACTTTGTTCTTTTTTTATGTCCTGATGGGACCAGTCAGGACAGTCCATGGTCTGTTGAGTTAAATCCTTCCATTTAGTACGGTTAAGGCTGATCATATCAGCCTATCATTATGTAAGGGTTGATTTTTCATGGCCTAATGGACCAGGCTGGACAGTCCTTGGTCCTTCCAGGCAATAAGGATGGCTGATCGTATCATCTTATCAATATGTATGGGTAATTTTTCATATACTGATGGAACCAATCCGGACAGTCCATGGTCTGTAAAGTTAAATCCTTCCATTTAGTACGGTTAAGGCTGATCATATCAGCCTATCAGTACGTGTGGGTCAAATTTTCATGGCCTAATGGACCAGTCTGGACAGTCTTTGGTCCTTCCAGGCAGTACGGATGGCTGATAGTATCATCATATCAGTAAGTATAAGTAACTTTTCATGTACAGATTGGACCAGTCCGGACAGTCCATGGTCTGTTGAGTTAAATCCTTCCATTCAGTATGGTTAAGGGTGATCATATCAGCATGTCATTACGTATGGGTCAATTTTTCATGGCCTAATGGACCAGTCTGGAAAGTCGTTGGTCCATCCAGGCAGTAGGGATGGATGATCGTAGCAGCCTATCAGTATGTATGGGTCATTTTTCATGTAATGATGGGACCATTCTGGATAGTCCATGGTCCGTTAACTGAAATCTTTCCATTCAGTACGGATAAGGCTGATCATATAAGCCTATCAGTATGTATGGGTAACTTTTTCATGGTCTGATGGACTAGTCTGGACAGTCCTTGTCCCTTCCAGGCAGTATGAATGGCTGATCGTATCAGCCTATCAGTACGTATGGGTCAGTTTTCATTTACTAATGGGTCCAGTCCGGACAGTCCATGGTCCGTTGAATTAAATCCTTTCATTCAGTAAGGATAAGCCTTATCATATAAGCTTATCAATACGTATGGGTCGATTTTTTCATTGCTTGATGGACCAGTCTGGACAGTCCTTGGTACATCCAGGCAGTACGGATGGCTAATCGTATCAGCCTATTTGTACTTTGTTATTTTTTTATGTATTGATGGGACCAGTCCGGACAGTCCATAGTCTGTTGAGTTAAATCCTTCCATTTAGTATGGTTAAGGCTGATCATATAAGCCTATCAGTATGTAAGGGTCGATTTTTCATGGCCTGATGGACCAGGCTGGACAGTCCTTGGTCCTTCCAGGCAATAAGGATGGCTGATCGTATCATCTTATCAATACGTATGGGTAATTTTTCATATACTGATGGAACCAATCCGGACAGTCCATGGTCTGTAAAGTTAAATC
>MU106694.1:79899-96490 GCA_012274485.2 Sinapis alba
ATTTTTCATGGCCTGATGGACCAGTCTGGACAGTCCTTGGTCCTTCTAGGCAATATGGATGGCTGATCATATCATCCTATAAGTACGTATGGGTTATTTTTCATGTACAGATGGGAACAGTCTGGACAGTCCATGGTCTGTTGAGTTAAATCCTTCCATTCAGTATGGTTAAGGCTGATCATACCATCCTATCAGTACGCATGGGTCGATTTTTCATGGCCTAATGGACCAGTCTTGACAGCCCTTGGACCATCCATGCAGTACGGATGGATGATCGTATCAGCCTATCAGTACGGATGGGTCATTTTTAATGTACTGATGGGACCAGTCTGGCAGTCCATGGTATGTTGAGTTAAATCCTTCCATTCAGTACGAAAAAGGCTGATCATATCAGCCTATCAGTACGTGTGGGTCGATTTTTCATGGCCTTATGGACCATTCTGGACAGTCCTTGGTCCTTCCAGGCAGTACGGATGGCTGATCATATCATCCTATTAGTAAGTATGGGTAAATTTTCATGAATAGATGGGACCAGTCCGGACAGTCCATGGTCTGATGACTTAAATCCTTCCATTCAGTATGGTTAAGGCTGATCATATCAGCCTGACAGTACGTATGGGTCAATTTTTCATGGCCTAATGGACCAGTATTGAAAGTCGTTGGTCCATCCAGGCAGTAGGAATGGATGATCGTAGCAGCCTATCAGTACGTAGGGGTATTTTTTCATGTCCTGATGGGACCATTCTGGACAGTCCATGGTCCGTTGAGTGAAATCCTTCCATTCAGTACGAATGAGGCTGATCATATTAGTCTATCAGTACGTATCGGTCACTTTTTTATGGTCTGATTGACCAGTCTGGACAGTCCTTGTTCCTTCCAGACAGTATGAATGGCTGATCGTATCAGCCTATCAGTACGTATGTGTCATTTTTCATGTACTAATGGGACCAGTCCGGACAGTCCATGGTCCGTTGAATTAAATCCTTTCATTCAGTAAGGATAAGCCTGATCATATAAGCCTATCAGTACGTATGGGTAGATTTTTTCATTGCTTGATGGACCAGTCTTGACAGTCCTTGGTCCATCCAGGCAGTACGGATGGCTGATCGTATCAGCCTATTTGTACTTTGTTATTTTTTTATGTACTGATGGGACCAGTCCGGACAGTCCATGGTCTGTTGAATTAAATCCTTCCATTTAGTACGGTTAAGGCTGATCATATCAGCCTATCAGTACGTATGGGTCGATTTTTCATGGCCTGATGGACCAGTCTGGACAGTCCTTGTTCCATCCAGGCAGTACGGATGGCTGATCATATCAGCCTATCAGTACGTATGGGTCATTTTTCATGTACTGATGGGACCAGTCTGGACAGTCCATGGTCCGTTAAGTTAAATCCTTCCATTCAATACATATAAGGCTGATCATATCAGCCTATCAGTACATGTGGGTCAATTTTTCATGGCCTGATGGACCAGTCTGGACAGTCCTTGGTCTTTCTAGGCAATACGGATGGCTGATCATATCATCCTATAAGTACGTATGGGTAATTTTTCATGTATAGATGGGACCAGTCCGGACAGTCCATGGTCTGTTGACTTAAATCCTTCCATTCAGTATGGTTAAGGCTGATCATATCATCCTGACAGTACAAATGGGTCAATTTTTCATGGCCTAATGGACCAGTCTGGAAAGTCGTTGGTCCATCCGGGCAGTAGGGATGGATGATCGTAGCAGCATATCAGTACGTAGGGGTATTTTTTCATGTACTGATGGGACCATTCTGGACAGTCCATGGTCAGTTGAGTGAAATTCTTCCATTCAGTACGAGTAAGGCTGATATTATTAGTCTAACAGTACGTATGGGTCACTTTTTCATGGTCTGACGGACCAGTCTGGACAGTCCTTGTTCCTTCCAGGCATTACGAATGGCTGATCGTATCAGCCTATCAAAACGTATGGGTCATTTTTCATGTACTAATGGGTCCAGTCCGGACAGTCTATGGTCCGTTGAATTAAATCCTTCCATTCAGTAAGGATAAGCTTGATCATATAAGCCTATCAGTACATATGGGTCGATTTTTTCATTGCTTGATGGTCCAGTCTAGACAGTCCTTGGTCCATCCAGGCAGTACGGATGGCTGATTGTATCAGCCTATTTGTTCTTTTTTTAATGTACTGTTGGGACCAATCTGGACAGTCCATGGTCCGTTGAGTTAAATCCTTCCATTCACTTCGGATAAAGCCGATAATATGAGCCTATCAGTATAAAAGGGTAGATTTTTTATGGCCTGATGGACCAGGCTTGACAGTCCTTGGTCCTTCCAGGCAATACGGATGGCTGATCGTATCATCTTATCAATATGTATGGGTAATTTTTCATGAACTGATGGAACCAATCTGGACAGTCCATGGTCTGTTAAGTTAAATTCTTCCATTCAGTGAGGTTAAGGCTGATCATATCAGCCTATCAGTACGTATGGGTCGATTTTTCATGGCCTGATGGACCAGTCTGGACAATCCGTGTTCCATCCAGGCAGTACGGATGGCTGATCGTATCAACCTATCAGTACGTATGGGTCATTTTTCATGTAGTGATGGGACCAGTCTGGACAGTCCATGGTCTGTTGAGTTAAATCCTTCCATTCAGTACGGATAAGGCTGATCATATCAGCCTATCAGTATGTGTGGGTCGATTTTTCATGGCCTGATGGACCAGTCTGGACAGTCCTTGGTCCTTCTACGCAGTACGGATGGCTGATCATATCATCCTATCAGTACGTATAGGTAATTTTTCATGTACAAATGGGACCAGTCTGGACAGTCCATGGTCTGTTGAGTTAAATCCTTCCATTCAGTACGGATAAGGCTGATCATATCAGCCTATCAGTACGCATCGGTCGATTTTTCGTGGCCTGATGGACCAGTCTGGACAGTCCTTGGTCCTTCCAGGCAGTACGGATGGCTGATCATATCATCCTATCAGTACGCATGGGTAATTTTTCATGTACAGATAGGACCAGTGTGGACAGTCCATCGTCTGTTGAGTTACATCCTTTCATTCACTAAGGATAAGCCTGATCATTTAAGCCTATCAGTACGTATGGGTCTTTTTTCATTGCTTGATGGACCATTCTGGACAGTCCTTGGTCCATCCAGGAAGTACGGATGGCTGATCGTATCAGCCTATTTGTACTTTTTTTAAGTACTGATGGGACCAGTCTGGACAGTCCATGGTCTGTTGAGTAAATCCTTCCACTTAGTTCGGATAAGGCTGATCATATTAGCCTATCAATATGTGTGTTCGATTTTTCATGGCCTGATGGACCAGTCTGGACAGTCCCTTGTCCTTCCTGGCAGTACAGATGGCTGATCGTATCATCCTATCAGTACGTATAGGTAACTTTTCATCTACAGATGGGACCAGTCCGGACAGTCCATGGTCTGTTGAGTTAAATCTTTCAATTCAGTATAGTTAAGGCTGATCATATCAGCCTATCAGTACGTATGGGTCGATTTTTCATGGCCTATTGGACCAGTCTAGACCGTCCTTGGTCCATCCGAACTGGCCTTAACTCTAAGGTCAAGTTCTTACATAGATCAGTAGGAATTTCTTGTTCTACTATATCTCGATCCGTTAAACACTTTTGAAGTTGGGTTACATGGAACACGTTATGGAATGCTTCCATCTTAGAAGGCAAGTCCAATTTGTACGCCACCTTACCCACTCTTTCCACACTCCTACACGTATCCAGATATCTTGGGTCGAGTTTCCTTCTTCTAGCAACCCTCGACCTCGCTTTGAAAGTGATCATTTCTTATTTTCTTCGATCTGGATAGTTCTTGTACCGATTATGGGCTTCTCTCATCTTGTCCCTCACAACTATAATCTTTCCCGTTGTTTCATCCACAATCTCAGGACCCAGTATGCTGCTCTACCCCACTTGGGTCCAGCATAAAGGTGTCCAGCATGGTCGTCCATACAAAGCATAATATGGCGACATGCCTATACTCGAATGAAAACTATTGTTGTAAGCAAACTCCACTAAAGGTAAGTGTCTTTCCTAGGAATCACCCCAGTCCAAGACACATGCTCGCAACATGTCTTCCAACTTTTAAATGGTACGTTCCGACTGACCATCCGTCTGTGGATGATAGGTTGTAGTCATGTGTTCTCTTGTTCCTAGGGTTTTCTTGAAAGCCTGCCAGTAATGAGAAGTAAACCTCGAGTCCCTATCTGAGACAATGTTGGCCGGTAAACCATGCAACTGTACAATCTCATCTAAGTACTTACGAACTATCCGATCGACACCATCAGACTTTTTGGTGGCCAAGAAGTGTGCTGGTTTAGTCAAGCGATCCACTATGACCCAAACCGCATCCTTCTTGTTTCTGGTTGTAGGGAACCAAATAACAAAGTCAATTGTGATGTGATCCCACTTCCACTCTGGAATTTGGCAAACTATGAAGCAACCCACTAGGAACTTGATGCTCAGCCTTGATGAGTTGGCAAGTGGGACACTTAGCCACCCATTCGGCCACATCTGATGAACCAGTGTGGACAGTCCTTGGTCCATCCAGGCTGTACGGATGGCTAATCGTATTAGCCTTTCAGCACATATAGGTCAGTTTTCATGTACTGATGGGACCAGTCTGGACAGTCCATGGTCCGTTGTGTTAAATCTTTCCATTCAGTGCAAATAAGGCTGATCATATCAGCCTATCAGTACGTGTGGGTCGATTTTTCATGGCCTGGTGGACCAGTCTAGAAAGTCCTTAGTCCTTCCAGGCAGTACAGATGGCTGATTATATCAGCTATTGTACGTATGGGTAATTTTTCTGTACTGATGGGAACAGTACGGACAGTCCATGGTCTTTTGAGTTAAATCTTTTCATTCAGAACGGTTAAGGCAGATCAGATCAGCCTATCAGTACGTATGGGTAGATTTTTCATGGCCTGATCGACCAGTCTGGACAGTCCCTGGTCCATCAAGGCAGTACGGATGGCTTATCGTATCAGTCATCAATGTGTATGGGTCATTTTTCATGTACAAGTAGGACCAGTCTGGACAGTCCATTGTCTGTTGAGTTAAGTCCTTTCATTCAGTACGAATAAAGCTGATCATGACAGCATATCAAAAGCTGATGGACCAGTTTGGACAGTCCTTGGTCCTTCGAGACAGTACGGATGGCTGATCGTATCAGCCTATCAGTATGTATGGGTCATTTTTCATGTACTGATGGGGCCTGTCTTAACAGTCCATGGTCCGTTGAGTTAAATAATACCATTCAGTACGGATAAGGATGATCATATCAGCCTATCAGTACGTATGGTTTGATTTTTCATGGTCTGATGGACCAGTCTGCACAGTCTGCACAGTCCTTGGTCCTTCCAGGCAGTATGAATGGCTGATCGTATCAACATATCAGTATGTATGGGTCATTATTTATGTATTAATGGGACCAGTCTAGACAATCCATGGTCCGTTGAATTTAATCCTTCTATTCAGTATTGATAAGGCTGATCATATAAGCCAATAAGTACTTATGGGTCGATTTTTCATGGAATAATGGATCAGTTTGGGCAGTCCTTGGTCCTTCAGGCAGTACAGATGGCTGATTGATCAGTGGATCAGTATGTATGGTCATTTTTCATGTACTGATGGGACCAGTCTGGACAGTTCATGGTCCGTTGAGTTAAATTCTTTCAGTCAGTACGGATAAGGCTGATCATGTCAGCCTATCAGTACGTATGGGTCGATTTTTCAAGGGCTGATGGACCAGTTTGGACAGTCCTTGGTACATCCAGGCAGTACGGATGGCTGATCGTATCAGCCTATCAGTACGTATGGGTCATTTTTCATGTACTGATGGGACCAGTCTGAACAGTCCATGGTCCGTTGAGTTTAATCCTTCCATTCAGTACGGATAAGGCTGATCATATGAGCCAATAAGTACTTAGACTGGTCCATCAGGCCATGAAAAATCGACCCACACGTACTGATAGGCTGATATGATCAACCTTATTTGTGCTGAATGGAAGGATTTAACACAACGGACCATGGACTGTCCAGACTGGTCCCATCAGTACATGAAAAATGACCTATATGTGCTGATAGGCTAATACAATTAGCCATCCGTACAGCCTGGATGGACCAAGGACAGTCCAGACTGGTTCATCAGGCCATGAAAAATCGACCCATATGTTCTGATAGGCTGACATGATCAGCCTTATCCATAATGACTGAAAGAATTTAACTCAACGGACCATGAACTCTCCAGACTGGTCCCATCAGTACATGAAAAATGACCATACATACTGATACGCTGATGAATCGGCCATTTGTACTGCCTGAAGGACCAAGGACTGCCCAGACTGATCTATCAGGCCATGAAAAATCGACCCATAAGTACTTATTGGCTTATATGATCAGCCTTATCCATACTGAATAGAAGGATTAAATACAACGGACCGTGGATTGTCTAGACTGGTCCCATTTATACATGAAAAATGACCCATACATACTGATAGCCTGATACGATCAGCCATCCATACTGCCTGGAATGACCAAGGACTGTCCAGACTGGTCCACCAGACCATGAAAAATCAACCCATACGTACTGATAGGCTGATATGATCAGCCTAAATCCTTTCATTCAGTACATATAAGGCTGATCATGTCAGCCTATCAGTACGTATGGGTAGAATTTCATGGCCTGATGGACCAGTCTGGACAGTCCTTGATCCATCCAGGCAGTACGGATGGCTGATCGTATCAGTCATCAGTATGTATGGGTCATTTTTTCATGTACAGGTGGGACCAGTATGGACATTCCTTGGTCCATTGAGTTAAATCCTTTCATTCAGTACAGATAAGGCTGATCATATCAGCCTATCAGTATGGGTGAGTCAATTTTTCATGGCCTGATGGACCAGTCTGGACAGTCCTTGGTCCATCCAGGCAGTACATATGGATTATCATATCAGCCTATCAGTACGTATGGGTAATTTTTCTGTACTGATGGGACTAATCCGGACAGTCCATGGTCTTTTGAGTTAAATCCTTCCATTCAGTACGGTCAAGGCCTTCATACTTATTCAATGATACTATCTCTTAAGGTCGTGGTACATCTTGGTAGCACCAGGATGTACTGCGAACTTGGATTTAAGACTCTTATCATTGGGTACACTCACTCGCCCATGAACCAAGATGGTACCGTCTCCTGCGATCTGGTACTCCCTCTTGTCATTGTTGGTAACCCCTTTCAGTTCCTCATCCAGCCCTTGGGCTATCCGAATTCTAGTGAGTAGGTGAGCCTTGTTCACCGCTTCCTGGCCTAATGGTTCCTCTCTACCAGCTAATGAATTTAAATATAAAGTACAAACCATACCTTCCTGACTGTCCGCTTTGCCCTTAGTTGATACATCTGACCCCTTCCAGCTCAAGGCATCAGCCACAAGGTTAGCCTTGCCGGGATGGTAAGCAATGTCCACATCATAATCTGCTACAAACTCCATCCACCTCCTTTGCCTCAGATTAAGCTCAGGTTGGGTGAATATGTACTTCAGACGCTTATGGTCCGTAAGTACCTGAACTTTGGCACCATGCAACTATGATCTCTAAATCTTTAAGGCGAACACTACCGCGGCCATTTCCAGGTCGTGTGTAGGATAGTTCCCTTCATACTTCTTTAGCTGCCTAGACGCGTGGCCTATGACCTTCCCATGTTGTGTCAACACAGAACCCAATCCTGTCAAGGATGCATCTGTGTAGACCACATAGGGTTGGTCAGCCTCTGGAAGAACTAGGACTGGTGCACTAGTCAACATATCCTTAAGTGCTGAGAAACATTTCTAAGTCTTTTCAGACCATATGAACTTCACATCCTTCCAGGTCAACCACGTCATATGTTGAGCCAAATTAGCAAACCCGTTCAAAAACTTTGTATATTAACCCACAAGACCTAGGAAACTCATGTATTGCCTTAATCTTTTCCGAATCAACCGAGACACCCTGATCGAAAAGAATATGTTCAAGAACCCAATGCTCTTTTGCCAAAAATTGCACTTGCTGAATTTAGCATAAAGCTTGTGTTACCGCAATCGTTCCATCACGGCTCTCAAGTGTCTTTCATGAGATTCCCTGTCCTTGGAGTATACAAGTATGTCATCAATGAAGATGATTACAAATTTGTCCAAGAAATCTCTGAAAACATTATTCATCAACTTCATGAATGCAGCCAGTGCATTTGTTAGGCCGAAGGGCATAACCACAAAGTCGTAATGACCATACCTCGTCCAAAATGATGTTTTCCTTACATCACTAGGCTCTATGGGAATCTGATGATACCTTGAATCCAGGTCACTTTGGAAAACCATCTTTGCACCACAAAAGTGATCAAGTAACACATCTACTCGAGGTAATGGATACATGTTCTTCACAGTTACCCGGTTCAACCCTCGATAGTCAATACACAACCAAAAGCTATTGTCCTTCTTTTTCACGAAACGAAAGAGTGCTCCCCACGGCGAACTACTCGGCCGTATGGATCACTGGCCCACCGGCAACATTCACTATCCTGCCACACTCCCCAGTTCCCACATGGAACAATCCCTTTCCAACCAGTTCCAGACTCACAAAACTATGTGTAGCCCCTGAATCAAAAAGCACGTGTGTTTCAACACCACCAATTTCTAAGGTCCCTACATGAACCCCATTTCTGAGCATCTACATTTCGAGGTTCCACACCATGCAGTGCCTCAAGTATTTAAAAAGATTAAGTAAGAATGTTACCCGTAATTGCGTCGTATGGTCCTCCATCCTTGTTTTCCTTGGACAACTCATACACACCGGTCCTTGTCCCGTCCGCGGTTGTTGACAATCCTTTATAAGGTGTCCACTCTTCCCGCATCAGAAACATGTCCTGGTATCCCCATTAGAAGGCTTAGTCTGCTCATAGCTTGGTTGAGAGCAATCCCAATTCGCATGTTCCTTGCTACCACAATAGACGAAGGCTCCCATGGACCTCCAACACTCACTGGGGTGAGTTTTTCCACACTTAGGACATTTAGACCTACCACCAAGGATTTACCCTCGTTGGCCTGATCCCATTTCCTCTTACGATCATTGGCACCACTGGTCGAAGTAGACTGGGTACGTGATCTAAGTCTAGACTACTCGGCCAAGTTGTTTTCAAACATCACCATTCTCTCCACTAACTCAACCACAATATGGAAAGTGCGGATCGAGCAGTGGGTCCTTAATTCAACTCGCAGTCCACAAATGAATCGACGAACCTGAACTGCCTCGTCCTCCAACTCCTTACCAACAAACTGCCTGAGTCGATTGAATTCTTCTTCGTACTCCCTAACCGTCCTATGGCCCTGGGTCAAGTCAAAAAACTTGGCCTCCAACCTGTCCATTGCTTCAGCAGGAAAGTACTTCTGGTTGAACTAAACCTCAAAATCTGGGAAATCCCTACGGTTCCCATTGGTGTGTTTGTCCACGGACAACCACCACTTGTGCGCGTCCCCTTACAGGAAGTGAACCGCAATATCCTTCTGGTAGTCCTCCGGGCAACGAGTAGACATGAAGTCCAGACCAAACAGCTTCTCCACTCGTCCGTCTCAATCAGATCGACATTACCCGAGAAGTGTTTTGTTCCCAAGCGGGATATGTGTTCCAACACACTCAAGAAATCAACCCAGCCATTGTCTATGGGTGGATCGATTTCAACCACCTCAACAGTTTCTCGGACCCAGCCATTGTCTATGGGTGTGGTATTTGGTGTGCCTTGACCCACGGATGAGTTCACCAATGGTGTACCCACCTGAGTCATGGCAACCATTTGATTGCCCATTAGTTTCAAGGCCTTCATAACCTCCCTTAAGGATGGTTCGGTCGTCCGATTACATTGTCATGTGGCATCATCGTCCATTCCATCATCCGGGTTTGCTTGATGCTCGGCATTAGAAGACTCTATAACTCAACCGACCATGGAATGTCCATACTAGTCCATCAGTACATGAACAATGATCCATATGTACTGATAGGCTGATACGGTCAGCCATCTATACTGCCTAAAAGGACCAAGGACTGTCCAGCCTGGTCCATCAGCCCATGAAAAATAGACCCATACATACTGATAAGCTCATATGATCGGCCTTATCCGTACTGAATGGAAGGATTTAACTCAACGGAGCATGGACTGTCCAAGCTGGTCCCATCAGTACATAAAAAATGACCCAAAGTACACATATGCTGATACGATCATCATTCCGTACTGCCTGGATGGACCAAGGACTGTCACTACTGGTCCATCAAGCCATGAAACAATCGGCCCATACATATTGATAGGCTTATATGATCAGCCTTATCCATACTATATGGAAGGATTTAATTCAACGGACCATCGACTGTCCCGATTGGACCCATTATTACATGAAAAATGATCCATACGTACTGATAGGCTGATACGATCAGCCATCCGTACTGCCTGCAAGGACCAAGGACTGTCCAGACTGGTCCATCAGACCATGAAAAATCGACCCATACGTACTGATACGCTTAAATGACATATCAACATATCAGTACATATACGGCTGATCATATTGACAGTCCATTGTCCGTTTAGTTACCCATACAGCCTATCAGCCTATCCGTACGTATTGGTCATTTTTCATGTAATTATGGGACCATTATTGACAGTCCATTGTCCGTTTAGTTATATCCTTCCATTCAGTACGGTTAAGGCTGATCATATCAGTCTACCAATACATATGGGTCCATTTTTCATGGCCTGATGGACCAGTCTAGACAGTCCTTGGTCCAACCAGGCACTACGGATGGCAGATCGTATCAGCTTATCAATACGTATGGGTCATTTTTCATGTTGATGGGACCAATCTGAATAGTCCATGGTCCGTTGAGTTAAATACTTCCATTTAGTACAGATAAGGCTGATTATATCAGCCTATCAGTACATTGGGTCGAATTTTCATGGTCTGATGGACCAGTCTGGACAGTCCTTGGTCCGTTGAATTAAATCCTTCCATTCAGTATGGATAAGGCTGATCATATAAGCCTATCAGTATGTATGAGTCAATTTTTTCATGGCCTGGTGGACCAGTCTAGACAGTCCTCGGTCCATACAGGGAGTACGGATGGCTGTTCGTATTAGCCTATTTATACTTGGGGTCATTTTTCATGTACTGATGGGACTAGTATGGACAGTCCATGGTCCATTGAGTTATATATTTCGTTCAGTACGGTTAAGGCTGATCATATCAGCCTATCAGTACTTATGGGTCTATTTTTCATGACCTGATTGACCAGTCTGGACAGTCCTTGGTCCATCCAGACAGTACGGATGACAGATCGTATCAGCCTATCATTACGTATGGGTCATTTTTCATGTGCTGATGGGACCAGTCTGCACATTCCATGGTTTTTTGAGTTAAATCGTTCCATTTAGTACAGATAAGGTTGATCATATCTGCATATCAGTACGTATGGGTCGATTTTTCATGGCCTGATGGACCAGTCTGGACAGTCTTTGGTCCTTCCAGGCAGTACGGATGGCTGATCGTATCATCATATCAGTACGTATGGGTAATTTTACATGTACAAATGGTACCAGTCCGGACAGTCCATGGTCTGTTGAGTTAAATCATTCCAATCGGTATGGTTAAGGCTGATCATATCAGCCTATCAGTACGTATGGGTCAATTTTTCATGGCCTTATAGACCAGTCTTGACAGTCCTTGGTCCTTCTAGGCAGTACGGATGGCTGATGGTATAAGCCTATCAGTACGGATGGGTTACTTTTCATGTACTGATGGGACCAGTCTGGACAGTCATTGGTCTGTTTAATTAAATCCTTCCATTCAGTATGGATAAGGCTGATCATATAAGCCTATCAGTACGTATGAGTCGATTTTTTCATGGCCTGGTGGACTAGTCTGGACTGTCCTTGGTCATTCCAGGCAGTACGGATGGCTGATCGTATCAGCCTATTTTTACTTTGGGTCATTTTTTATGTACTGATGGGACCAGTCAGGACAGTCCATGGTCCATTCAGTACGGATAAGGCCGATCAGATGAGCCTATCAGTATGTACGGGTCGATTTTCCATGGCCTGATGGACCAGGCTAGACAGTCCTTGGTCCTTTCAGGCAGTACGGATGGCTGATCGTATCAGCCTATCAGTACGTATGGATCATTTTTCATGTAATAATGGGTCCAGTAATTGTGTTTGGTTTGTGATTGAGATGATGTTTTTTAATTATTTCGCAGACAGAAAAATGGATTCACTAGAACTCCCGAAGAGGATATTTACCTTAGGGGAAGAGCCCTTTCCAATCAAAAGCATAGCATACCATACAAATGACTCCAAGTTGTTTTCTGCTGTAAGGGATGCTCTACATGATGATGAATATGAGGAGCCGGAAGACTTACGGGAAGACTAAGTTAAGTCTTCTGGTAAGTCTTCTGGTCAATTTTTTTTAGATGACTTACATATAAGATCAGGTGGTCCAACCATTGGGGCAATGGATCAGGTCGTCCATATGCTCGGTCCAGGTGGTGGGGATTGGGTCTAGGAACGTGGGGGATATGCCAGGGTACATTTACTGACCAAGGGATGGCAAGGGAGGCAGTTATGGTCGAATGGGTGTGATCTGGACCATTGATTAAATCAATGGCCAGAATTGATACCGAAGGGATGCAATGGTTAAGAAATAACCACCCCTTCTTCTATATAAGGCAGGCAAGTCCGTGACTTTGCAGGCACGACATGGCTTCCTTATTCACCCTGAAACACAAAGAAAATCATAGAAACACATAGAGATGGTCGGATTCAACTTCCAAGACCAGGAGTGGTGTGAAGGCAGCACAGAGGCAGTTTAGAGGGCAATCAAGAGGGGAGTGGAGAACGACCCTCTGATGGGTTTTTATTATTGTTTGACACGCCCTGGGATTACTCTAAATCCATAGAACACACGCAAATATCCTGTAGATAATATGGAGGACCGGAATTCAATTCCAATGGCGGAGACAGCCTTGAAGGCAGATGTGTGTAGAAAGGCAGTTTCATGAGCAACAAAGGGGGAAGTGATGCACGACCCTTGGGTGGTATTTGATCATGGATGAACAGGTCCTATTCTTCCTATGTGTTCTGGGAACACACGCAAATGGTAAGGAGAGAAGGGAGAAGGCCGGACTCCACTCACAAAGGCCAAGACAGCCTTGAAGGCGGATGCAGTGCAGAAACTGGTTTCATGGGAGTTCCATGGATGGGAACTTTGGTGCGACCCTTAATTGGATCTTATCAATACTGTAGGTATGTGATAAGACTTGATGGAGGTGTTCTCTGTAAGAGCAAGGCCGCACTTGATAAGGGATGACCCAAGATCTACAAACATCATTGATAAGGTAACATGTTTATGATTACTTTCTAGTTATATTGCTGTCTCTTGTGGTGTGGTTAAGGCCAGGTATGGCACGCCCATTGAAGACTATATATTGTGATGTAAACTAAGGATCCAGTACCATGAGAGAAGGGTCGGATCATTGCTGATCTAACTCATCCATGTGGGATGATAGTCAGATGATATTCATTGGATAGTGATCCATGATGGATCATGGATTGTGTTGGGTTTGATCATGGTGTGAACCATTGATCCGGCCCATTGATGAGTCACATGGGAGTCCTAGTATAAGGGGAACCATGGGGAGTGCAAGGTTCAATTCATTTGGAACCAACAGCAAGCAAAGGAGATGAGCAAGGCTAGTACTTGTGGGCATGGACCACAAGTATGGAGCCGATGTGTTTATACAAGGAAGGCCGTGTGTGATCTGATCATGGGCAAGGATAGACGACCTGATCCGTAGAAGATGGATCAAGGTGTCTGATCTGATTGATCAAAGGATGGACCGGTTGTACGAGCAAGATTAATCGGTTCCAAAGGGACATGGTTCCATGACCGGTTAGGTAAGTGTGAAGAGTCATCAGTTCTGAGTCATGTGGGGTGGTTGGTTGATTGAGTTGGGATATGATGGGAATTATTAGTACATGAGAGGACTTGACTCCAGAGTAGCATACTCCTAATACATGGAGGCACTGAACCAAGGCCTTGGCCGGTTCAGGAACATAGTCTTTGGCGCTTGGCCGGACTGATCATGGCCGAGATCTAAATGATCTAGGCAGAATTTGGGGAAACCCTTTTGGGAATCCCTTAGTGGTGATTTATCATGAATTGTCATGGATTTTAATTAATTATTGGAGCATGTTTGCTTGAGGTCGTTTTGTAGCTGAAGACTTCTCAAAGGTACTTGGTCTGTGGGGATGGTTGGCTGAATGACTAAGTACCAAGGGGAAGGGTTTATGCAGGTATAAGAGAGCTGTAGGAGTAGACATGGAGCTGGGAAAAGCTACCTCGCAGCTCGGTCAGCTGGAAAAGAGTAATGGAACCTCAAGTGAAGTGGTTCAGCTCAGCTAGCTGGATGAGCTAGCTAAACAGCTAAGTCAGCTGGGTCCGATGAGCTAACAAGCTCCGTGGATGTGGCAAAGGTATGATCTAGCAAATACTTGGATAAATTAGTAACTTGCTAAGATGCTGGTAGAATAGTGACCAGCATGGGAGGACTCGCCTTCGTCCTCCAGCTCCCTTTGCCGTTGTCCATCAGCTCCATCAGCTGCCCCCAACTCCTGGTCCAGCTGAGTTCCAGCTGCATTCATGCGAACCTCAGTTGGGTTGAGATGGGCAATTGGTAGTCCGGCTCCCACATCAGCCCCATCCGGTTGGATAGGTGCTTGGGCGATTGGGTTAGCCCCATCCGCCTCCAACTGTCCGGAACCACCAGCTGCCTCCCTGCCCTTCCGGGACGTTCTTGACTTCTTTGTACCCTTGGGTTCAATTCAATACTCAAAGTTAGCACATATATGTGTGAATATAAAACACATGCAATCGCTAAGCCTAACACACAATCAATTCAGACCTTACCATGAGATCCAGCCGGATGTGTGGTGATTTCCCATACCTATAACAATCCTAGAATCAACTCCGCTCTGATACCAACTTGTAAGATCCGATCCTGGCCCAAAGGACCCAACTAGGACCCGAAGCCTTACTTTACTTATTTATGTAAATTTGTTCATTTTAAAGGTTCCATAATTCTCTAAGTCATTTTTCAATCATGTGAGGTTCAACTATGTCGATTCCTAAGTCTATTCAGATAAGAGAAATTGTATCTTTATTATTATAAAAACTTGTGATCCAATACATAGATTCAGTTGCACAATAGGCTATCATAAGTTCAAGTGTTTATACTAACTAAACTATCCCACAACCCACACATCCATCCACGGCTCAGGTCTTCATGGTTCCTTGGCCTTGCCACGGTCCTGGTATGATCCTGAAAACACATCATCACAAGACATATGTATGAGTACAATCCGATAACCTAACATATCAATTCTACATTGCATGTTTCGGTTCTTCTTATTCTATTCTCTATAACCTATCCATTCAATTCACAAGGCACTCAGCCACACCCAGGACATTCCTCAGGACGTCCTGGACCATTTCCCAACCCGCGGCCTGGCTGGTTCCATGCGGACCATCCCCTTGTCCAAACCAAACTACAATCGGCCATGGCTGGTTCCCAAATCTGACTTATTCAAATAAATTCCCAAAAACTAAATAAAATTCATGACAATTCCCTAAAAATCCTAACTAAGAATGATCCATAATCAGAATCCAAAGAACCGGCCTCGATCCTATTGATCTCAGCCTCAACCGGCCAAATTGGCCATAACTGACCTTCCATGAATCAATTAGGTAAAACCTAATAAAACCCATGATAATTCATGATAAATCCCCACTAAGAGGAATCCATGTTCGGAATTCAATGAATCCCACCGGAACATACAGAACCCGACCAAGACCAGTCCGGCCTAAGGCCAAGGACTATGTTCCTGGACCGGCCAAAGCCTTGGTCCAGTCACAGCAGGATGATCACACCATCCACATACAGAAATATACAAGGAGAGGAGGAAATCAAATAAGTAAAAGGGAAGAGATGGGTCTGGAACTACCAAACCACCCACGGCCATACAGCATCAAGCCGCGGCCAGGGTAGGATGGATCGGTCCATCCCACTCACCTTGGGTGTGCGCTCTGGAGTGCTCAAGCCCTTCTCTACTTCCTTCTCCTTGCCTCTTGTTCCCATTCTCAGTCGATCTCCACTTCACACAAGTCAACTCTTGATCGGAATCCACCACCAAACTCACACGGTAAGCCTTGATCGACTCTCTCTTTCTCTCTTTGTATTTCTCTGTCTCGACTTGGGCAGAGTTTTCCTTAGAGGAAATTGTGTCAAATATGGACCCCTAGGGTCTGTATTTATAGGCCAGAACCGACCCCCAACCGCCTGGACGAACAGGCACGACCTGTTGGCCGAATGGGTGCAACTTGCACCACTTGCACCCCTTCGCCCCAACCGCCTCTAACCGCCCCATCTCACCCTTATCCTCTTCGATGGCAAGCTCCTGGTCCTGCCTACTGCTCGGCCAACTCGTCCAAGGCCCC
>MU106695.1:0-71842 GCA_012274485.2 Sinapis alba
TTTTTTTTTTTTTTTTTTTTTTTTTTTTTTTTTTTTTTTTTTTTTTTTTTTTTTTTTTTTTTTTTTTTTTTTTTTTTTTTTTTTTTTTTTTTTTTTTTTTTTTTTTTTTTTGAAACATTTCATAGTTGTATGTCTATTTTACAGTTACTTGATTAACATATATAAATGTAATTTATAAACCAGTGTATACAAAACGCACCTTTGCCATTTTTGTTTTGCAATAAATATCTCAATAGACCGTACCAAAAGTAACTCTTACATGCTTGTAAGTGAATCCAAAAACCATTTATTTACAGACAATATAAGTAACATCAAGCTTTGTTTCTTTCAGTCTTGATTTCAATAAAAACAAGAAGTAAAAAATAATTACTTTCAAAATTTGAAGGCATGAAGAAAGGTTAACACACTATATAGCTCAAGGAGATTTGCAATGGAGTGGAGTGAAACTAGATAAGCCTTCTTCTGAAGTTTCTGGATGTTGATTGATATGTTCGAACCAGAAGGCCAACGCCAATGCCGAGACCTACACATACACCTAGACCAATTCCCACACCAACCCTCACACCTGCATTGAACCATGACATCTCTCCTCCATCTTCACCATCTACGTACTCTCTTCTCATATACATGTCATCATATTCTCCTTCATAATCTTCTTGTTTATAGCTTCCGTATTCTGTTGCCTACACACACACACACAAAAATAACTCCAATACTTAGGACAAAACACTACAAAGAACACATCAACAGAGAGAATCTGTGTATGTACTAGTAGTAAAGGCCTCTGATTAAGAAAGATACTTTCATAGAGATTGACTTGAGGCAGTAACTGAAACTTACCTGAAAATCAAGCTCAGATGAGCTGCCTTTCTGACTCTCACCAGCTTCATACTCCGGAATAGAACCTAACGCAGACCCTCTACTCTTCTTCTTTCTGAAACCAAGCTGCAGTGTTTTGGTCGAGATAATGGGTGTTCCTGAGAAGCAACCAGTGACATATACTTCAACACTTGGCAACAGAGAAGACAACTCCGAACATCCAACATGTTTCTCCTTCAAGAAACCACACCCCCCTGCAGTAACCTCAGCTTCACAGTTCATTCCCCACCTCTTCACGCTATTACTACTACCACCAGACATCTCTAACGTCCCAGACAAAACAAGCTCATCTCTGTCATACACCTCGAACTTCACACTACCAGATAACCTGATATTGTCTGTGCTGATGAACGTAGCTGCTTCTGATATCTTATCAACACGATCTCTCCTCAGCTGAGAGGAAACTCCTTGAGAGTAAATACTCATTCTAACACCGTTGATCTCAAGAAGAGAATCTGGATCCAGAGGGATGTGAGTGATTGTGAGGACCTCAGGTGTGGATTCATCCACCTTGAAGTTGCTGATTCTGACGTAGAACACTCTCAAATCTAGCAAGGAAGATGATGGTGATGATGATGATGATGATGACATTCTGTTGTAACCCTTATACCTAACCATCTGATATGCTTCACCGTTGTTACGTGTCTCGCACGGTTCCACCATGATTAAGAAGAACCAAAACAGATTTTTCTATTTCTTAATGGATCGAAACGTTGGCATCAGAGAAACGTATGTGTTGGATCCGAATTGCTTTGCTGCAGAAAATTTTGGATCAATGAAAATAACATTCACTCATTCATTCCCAAAATAGAAACTTTTACAAGGAATCATCATAAGAAAATGTAAAGACTCAAACTTTACTTTTACTTTTTTCAGAAACAGAGAGAGGAGATGGTCAATGGAAACAAGAATTTACAGATGAAGCAGAATCAAATCTCCGATGAGACAAAGGAACATACTTTTAAGTGAGAGATATAGCCAATGTTCTGTCTGGAAAAAAAATAGATTTTGAACATTTTAAAACTATGTTTCTATCACAAAGGAACTATCTTTTTAAAAAGAAATAAAAATTAGAAATTTTCTCAAAAAAGCAGAAAAATCCGCAGAAAAGGAAGGAGGCTCTCACCAAGAAGAAGTTCCATCTCACGAACTCACAAAAGAGTGCTTACTATTAATCTTCTTGTCTGCGTCTCCAAAAAATCAAAACAACAAAAAAAGAATTAAAAATAGAAAATGACAAGACAAATAAAAAAAAGACACGAGGAAGGGTTTTGTCTTTATCGAAAATATATGTTTTAGGTGAAATCACGAAAAAGAAATATAATCAGGAGAAAATTATCAGAAATCGAATAAAAGAGTGATGAGAAGGATTTGAGTTTGTCTTGTCGTTATAACTAGACTAGGCGTGAGCGTTTTTAACTTAATCCGAAATACCGATTTCAACCCAAACCGAAAAATTTAAATCCAAGTCCAAATCGTTATATAAAAATATCCGAATAACTTTTATAATTTAGTACTTTGGAGTCTCGATCCAAACCGAACCGAACCGAAATCTAAAGTAGGATATGAAGAGATCTGAAAATAGTCAAATATATTACTATTTTCATATACGTTAAGGTAATTTATATAGAGTAATTCCCTTAGATAGCCTATTTTAGTTTGTTTGTCACAAAAATAGTTTTTAAGGAAGAAAGTGACCAAAATGTTTTTTTTAGAAGCTAAAAGAATCATTTATATGCATTTATACCCTTAGGGTTAACTAATTTGGACTTTAGGGTTTAGAGTTAAGGGGTGGGTTTGGGGTTAGGGTTTCAAATTTCAAAAAAAATTTAAAAAAAAATCAAAATTTCAAAAAAAAAAAAAGTCTATTTTGGTCATTTTATTTTTTGAGGGCTATTTTTGTGACAAAAACTTAAAAAAGCTATTTAAGAGAATTGCCCTTTTATATATTTAATAGTGTTTTATTTTTTGTGTAATTTATTTTATTTATTATTTTAAATATTTTTCAATTTAATTTAGATAGATTAACTAATTTTTAATTAGATATGTGAATAATATATATTTTTCAGAATTTTTCGATGATTTCAAACATTGGTTATAATCCGAATCGAACCGAACCGAACCCGACCTGGTAGTTAATAAAAATCGAATGGTACTTGTAAGGATAATACCGAAAATTCGAATCAACCGAACGATACCTATTGGACATCCGAACGCCAGCCTAGTTATATGACCTAACCAAAGAGAAAGAAAGATGGGCTCTTCTGATTTCTGATCACGTGATCCTTATCCCTTTTGGACCAGAAAGCCTATTCGCTGTTTACGAGACACAGTCACTTTCACTAGAAACGACGCGCAGTTTCCTGTTGGTTATTTAAAACGGTACGTTATTGGGCTTTTAAATTTATTATCCCGGTTAGCTTTCTTAATGAATAGTGAACGTCGTGTCGTTTCTGCTTGTGGTAGCTCATAATTTTTGTTGTATGAACGAACGAACGTTTCATAATTTTCTTTTTTAGCTACTACGGTTGACTGTATCAATCGTGCTACTCTATAGAAACCATGGCATGGTTTGAATATACTCTCACATGATATATATATATAATCTCTATTTTTTTTTAATTTCAGATATGATATGATCACTAAATAAATAAGACGGCCATGTATGAAAACGAAATATAATCAAATAAAATACTTATGGCATACGTAACTGCATATAGTTAATGGAAAACAATATATAGCAATGAAAAGGAATTATATACAAACAGAAGCTCATGAAGTGTATTTATGGGTTTATTATTGGAATCGGAAGCTTTTAAAGAACTCAAACCTAACACACAAATTGCAGCTACCAACCGGTGGTTATAGGATGGCAATATTATTCACTATATTACAAGTTTAAAACTTTGAAGCTTTATATAGTTTGATATTTGAGTACACTTGTATAATATATGAATAGAAATTGCACATTATACATGAACAATCATATTTATATGTATTTTCTCATTCATGTATTATATTGGTGGATAACACATAAGGAAAGATAACCACCGGACCGGACCGGACAGACATAAAATCTACCTTTACTTCTGAAATATTTATCTTGACACCAAAGAGTGGGCGACTTTTGATATTAAAGACATTAAAAAAAAAACAAAGAAAGCATGAGAAAGGTTCATTGGCCGTGAATATATATATATATATTTTAACTGCTCTTGAAGTTATTAAAAACAAATTTAGCAAAAAAGTTATTAAAAACAAATAAGCTGATGGGGAAGAGAAGGTTTCAGAGAGCAAAGGAACAGTCAGTGACGGCGACGGTGTCAGAAGCTTCATCTCCGTCATCTGAGACAAGAAAGAGAAGAAGAGGAAGGCCGAGGAAGACTCTTGAGAGTTTCGAAGATTTTAAGAAGGAAGAAGATGAAGACTACGAGGAGTACAAAGATGAAGAAGTTGGGATTATTAACAGAAATAAACAGAAGAAGAAAGTTAGAAGTAGCATTACTACTGTGGAAGAAGGGCAAAAGAGGAACTTACCGAATGAAGAGGAGGAGAAGAAGAAGCCGGAAACGAAGGTGAAGGTGGTTGCACCGCTGTCATGTAGACGGGTCGAGGAGGAAGAACACACCAGTGAAGAGTTAGTATCAATAGGCTTAAATATTGTGTGTGTTCATCGTTAAACTATTGTTTTAGTTATAAATTAGTTAAAACCCCTCATGGGGAAATAAAGACCTTTTGATAAATAATTTCTTGGATCAGATAAAAACAAATTTTGCCAACCAGTGTTTAATTAGTTTTAAAGAGTTAATTAAAATTAATAGTTACATAATAATGCTTGATAGGGTTTTAGTTGTTTAGTGGCAACATCACTTTCGGATATTTGAATGACACCAAAAAAATGCATCGCACATGGTGAACAGATAAGTAAATTAACTAATAGATATTGTTAGTGAAACAACTTTGTCTATTATTAATAGGTTTAGCTATATTTAATATGAACTTGCTGAAATTACCACTCAATTAATTAATCAGAGTAAAAAATGTAGACTACAGAAAAAACTATGTGAACATCCAAAAGAAAATAAAATGGAGAAATCAATTTACCCACACTAATTGTATTCTAAGAAGCAAGAAGCAAACGTCACAGATGATACATCATATGAAGCCAAGAACAAGCAATAGACTATAGGATGACCAACCATTATTCAAGAAACATATCTTATAATCTAACACAAAGCTAAGATAACATACAGAGAATATGACTGTTTACGTACATTAGAAATTAAAATTGTTTACGTAATGTATTTTTTTTCCCAGTAAACTGTATGAATCTAGTCATAATCTATAACATGGATTCATAGTGTTCCAAAAAAAAAGACTGACAAGTCACAACATGACTCTTTAGTTTAGCACTCCTATAATTTCTGTAACAGTAACACAATGTGCTACTTTGCCTTAGCAACAAACTAAAAACTTGATGATTTTGTAATAAACTAAAGCCAAGAACTTGCAATCTACCACCTATTAAAAAACTTCAGATAGAAAATGATATCAGAGTATATATTCCACATGCCTACAACAGGACTTTAAATACTTCTTATTTCTTGAATTTGACATTCATCGTAGAAAATCAGGAAAGATCAACTTCACATTCTAACTACACACAATGATTCAAAAGATTTTCAAGCTTCATCAACTGTGTAACACTAGGAGACAAATGGATAGGCTGTAACAATTATAGAACGTATATCATATGAGAATTGTGAACTTGTCATTTCACATGCATGTTTAGAAATGATCACATAGGGTTTAGAGTAATAAAACAAAACCTAAACATTCAAGAATCAAGAAAACTATTACCACAAGCGGCATGATTTTTATCCTACGTACGTTAATCTACAAGAGAGTCCAAAATACATCTATCCATAAATAAGAGACCTTATAATACATAAAAGCACCAAACAAGTAACAATATAAGCACAAAATAAAATATACTTTTTTCATGAATGGATATATTATCAATCAGCTTCTAGAATCCTACAGATACTAAATCACATATAGTTTAGTAATGATATGAAAATAGTTTGTTAAGAAACATGTCTGATGCTTTAAATGGTATTTTCTTATAAGTATATATCACAAATGTTTTCAAGGACTAACAAGCAATAAGTTTTAACAATCTCATGTATACTAAACCAATAACAGAAATTTTGCGAAGACTCGCCGACCAAGGGATAGACTTGATAACAAGAAATTTTCAGTCACTGGAAGAATTCAGATCAACGTGTACAATTTATAGAATCTAACACAGTAATCATTAGCCTAATATGCAGAGTTGTGAACTGTCATTACACATGTTTACAAAATGATCAACAAGGGTTAGGAGTATAACACAAAACAAAAACATTCAAGATTGAAGGAAACTACGACCACTTTCTGCAGGAGTTTCTCACCTACGTTGATCTAAAAGTGACTTCATAAAAATAAGATACATCATAATACATAAAAGCACCAACTAATTTAGAATAGTAACTTTTTCTGATCAACATGCAGATTACTAATAAAATTTAGAATAATCACTGAGAGTAGGAGGAGCATAGCACAAAACAAATACATTCAAAATTCAAGGAAACTACTCACACAATCTATATGAGTTTCGCCTGTTTGATCTACAAGAGACTTTAAAATATATAAAAGCACCAAATTAAAGATATACTAACACCGTCTTAGAATTATCACTGAGGGTTAAGAGCATAACACAAAATAGAAACATTCATCAAGATTCAAGAAGAACTACTACGTACAACAACATGATGGAATCTTTCCCATGTGTTAATCTATCAGAGAATCTAAGATACATCGATTTCATAAAATGAAAGATCATATAATACATACAAGCACCAAAATAAAAAGATTCTAACACGTTTAGACTGACCAATGAGGGTTAAACGCATGACACAAATAAAAAACATGCAAGATTCAAAGAAACTACTACCACAGTCTCTGGTAGAGACTCCAATATACATCAATTTCATAAAAGTAAAAGACCTTATCATACGTACAAGCACCAAACAAAGATAACAGAGATTAAACACAATGTAATGTTCCAATATTAAAAAATAATCTACTTGCTCATCAATGATATGTTAGCAGTGAATTTCTAGAATCACATGGATGCTAAGATAAAGAACATGCAAGATTCAAAGAAACTACTACCACAGTTTGTATAGACTCCAATATACATCAATTTCATAAAAGCAAAAGACCTCATCATACGTACAAGCACCAAAGTAAAGATAACAGAGATTAAACAATGTAATGTTCCAATATTAAAAAATAATCTACTTGCTCATCAATGATACGTTAGCAGTGAATTTTTAGAATCGCACGGATACTACATGATTGAGAGAAACGTTGTCAAGATAGCATAATAAAACATTTACAATTCGAAAATGGACATTTCCAGTTTCTTTACTTTTAGGCATATATCATCACTTAACTTAGTTTGTATTCATATGTAATAATATCAATTTGTAAGAGAAAAAGTCAAGAAAAGAATATACCTGAGCAAATCCTTGGCATCAATGAGGACATAAGCAGTTTGTGAGGCACATACCTAAGGCATGTGTGATTCTTTCATCGGATCTGCTGCTCCATTATCTGTTGATAATATGTACCATGATGTTTGTTTAGGTTCTTAAGTGACTCAGAGTAAAAGGAAGAGCATAAACGGTTCTTACGTACCTGCAGTAGCAGGAGCTGGCACTATTCTGTTGATCTTCATCTCCATTCCCAGGACTTTCGACTTCATCTGTGTAGCCTCTTGATACTCTAAAAGATCGATATCCCCTGACTTAACACTGGATAAGAGAAATGAATATGTGAATGAGATTTTGGGAGAAATCAAGAGATAAGTAAAGAAAAGGAAGTTTGAAATTTACCTTTGATAACTGAAGTTTTTAAAAGTCTGACAGCTAAAAGAACATGACTCGGTTTCACCTGAAAAAACAAACAAACTTCAGAGATAAAGAAAATTGATAACTTGTAGTAAAAAAGAAAGAAACGAGAGAATGGTTACGGATATGAACAGTTTGTGAGGCACATACCTAAACAAATGCAACTAGTCTTCACTTCATATCAGTCTCTCCTGCTTGTGATTTTCATAATTGTATCAACTGAAGTAACAAAACTAGTTTGAAAAGCACATACCTGTCCATGAATTTGATACACTTGAAGATCGTCACCGAGTGTTCTGAAGCACATACAAAACCTGAGAAAAGGAGTTAATTTGTATCACGAGTTGAAGAGAAAAAGTTATGGTTGCGAGAACTCAAGAGTGCTGCTTATTGTCTTTGTTTACAGTTTCTTCGTGTTGTCTGAGGCGAATGACTTTAAGTCCTGTGTTATTCTTTCATCGGAGCTGCTGCTCCATTATCTGTTGATAATACACCATGATGTTTGCTTATGGTTCTTAAGAGTAAAAGGAAGAGCATAAACGGTTCTCTTACGTACCTCCAGTAGCAGGAGCTGGCACCGTTCTGTTGATCTTCATCTCTATTCCCAGGATTTTCGACTTCATCTGTGTATCATCTTGATACTCTGAAGATCGATATCCCCTGAATTAACTAACACTGGATAAGAGAAATGAATATGTGAGTGAGTCAAGAGATAAGTAAAGAAAAGGAGGTTTGAAAGTTATCTTTGATAGCTGAAGTTTTTTAAAAGTGTGACAGCTAAAGAACATGACTCGATTTCACCTGAAAAAAAAAACAAAGTTCAGAGATAAAGAAAACTGATAACTTGTAGTAAAAAAGAAAGAAACGAGAGAATGGTTACGGATAATCACCAGAGTTTCCAAATGACTCGTAGCAACTGCTTCCAAGGTTTCTTGAATCCCAGCTTTCGTGATGCTTATTGTTTGATGTTCCATGGCTTCTAAAGCACCATACAAAACCTGAGGAAATCATAACTAATTAGTCTTTAGTTGACACAAAATACCTCATATTTTACCTTGTGAATGTTTTACCCTCTAAGTGGTAAAAATAAGGAATAATGTTATTTTTGGTTCATGGCGTCTTAGACTTGGTGTAAGCTCTTAGTCTTTGTCTAAAGACCTTTTCTGGCAAGCCGTGGGTACTAATGTGATGAAGAAGTGTTCAGTCACCGTCTTTGTCTAAAGACTTTCTTGCAAAGCTGTGGGTACTAATGTGATGAATACAAATTCAATCACATTCTTTGTGTAAAGACCCTTCTTTGGCAAGCCGTGGGTACTAATGTGAGGAAGAAGTGTTCACTCACAGTTTTTGTATAAAGACTAAGCCGTGGGTACTAATGTGATGAAGAAGTGCTCACTCACAGTGTTCGTCTAAAAACCTTTTATTGGCAAGCCGTGAGTACTAATGTGATGAATATGTTGACAATCACAGTCTCTGTCTAAAGACTTGTTTTTAAGCCATGGGTACTAAACTTTTTTTACCATCACATAGTCTTTCTTTGTCTAGGGACTTTCCTAAGCCGTATGTACATAGAGAGAGGTGAGGAATCAAGTTTTGGTTCATAGTCTATGTATTAAGACTTGGTTTAAAGCTGTTGGTCGTTTTTACCATCCAAAAAGCCAAAAACCAATTCAAATTTACAAGTCTTTGTCTTAAGACTTGGTTTAAGTTGTTGGTCGTTTTTACCATCCAACAAGCCTAAAACCAACTCATTCTTTGGTTCAAAAGCCGATGGTTGTAGACTTGTAGTTGTCTGAACTTTTTAAGCCGCTGCTGCGTGTAGTAATGAATCTGTTTTCGATCTGTCTTTGTCTAAACTTTTTATAAGCCGTGGGTTACTATAATGTACAAAAAGGTATCCAGCTCAATAGTCTTTGACTTGAGACTTTTTCTGAGTAGTTGGTCGTTTTTTCATCCAACAAAAATTTTACAGGCCATGGATACTGCTGCTAAAGCAACAAAGCCTTGTTCAATTCATAGTCTTTGCCTAAGACTCTCTGTTAAGTTGATTGTATTTCATGCCCATTATATAAGCCATGGGTACTAATTATGTTTGCAATCACAGTCTTTGCATAAAGACGTCTTGTTTGGTAAGCCATTGGTACTAAATTTTGTCATACTTTGTATCCCCAAACACCATTTGCTTCACAGAGACGTGGGTCTGGTTTAGATTCAAGACTCTTCGTCTTGTTCAATTCATAGTCTTTGCCTAAGACTCTGTTAAGTTGATTGTATTTCATGCCCATTATATAAGCCGTGGGTACTAATTATGTTTACCATCACAGTCTTTGTATAAAGACTTGTTTGGTAAGCAATTGGTACTAAAGTTTGTCATACTTTGTTTTCCCAAACACCATTTGCTTCACAGAGACGTGGGTCTGGTTTAGATTCAAGACTCTTCGTCTAAAACCAATTCATAAAGCTGTGGGTAGTAGTACCAGCCTTTGTCTTAATACTTTTCACAATCCAATGACTTAATAATAACAGTTGGTCGTTATTTAAGACCTTTTCTAAGCCATAGGTAGTGATCTGATTACACCTCTGTCTGAAACTTTTTTTGCAGAGCCGTGGGTACAAATGTGATGAAAAAGTTTTCAATCACAGTCTTTTCTCTAAAGATCTTTCTTGCAAGCCGTGGGTACTACTGATGTGATAAGGACGTTCTCGATCGCAGTCTTTGTCTACAGACCTTTTTTGGCAAGCTGTGGGTTATCTAATGTGATGAAGACACATTCTTCATCTTTGTCTAAAACGTTTTTGCAAAGCCGTGGGTACAAGTGTGATGAATAATACATTTTCAATCACAGTCTTTTGTCTAAATACTTTTTCCAAGCCGTGGGTACTAATGTGATGAAGACATAATATTCAGTCACAGTCTTAATTTGTCAAAAGACTTCCTTGCGAGCGGCGGGTACTACTAATGTGATAAGGACGTTCATTCACAGTCTGTGTCTAAAGACCTTTTTTTGGCAAGCTTTTGTCTTAATACCAGCCTTTGTCTTTATACTTTTCATAAGCTCTAGGTACAAATGATGAAAACTTATTCAATCACAGTCTTTGTCTCAAGACTTTCTTGCAAGCCGTGGGTACTAACGTAATGAATACGTTTATTCAATCACAGTCTTTGTCTAAAAAGTTGTTTCTAAGCCGTGGGTACTAAACTTTTATCACACTTTGCATCCTCAGACATCCTTTGCTTCATAGAGCTCTGTGGATAAGCCAATGGATCTGGTTTAGACTTTGAGGTCTTTGTCTGAAGACTTCTCTTTCAAACCGTAGATACCAATATTCCAATTACTTTTCCATAACTTGTCATCGTTATTTCACGCAACGGGACAATTAGTTTTCATCACTTGCGATCGTTATTTCCATCCATCCAACAAGCTCAAACCAATTCATAGCCTTTTGTCATCGTTATTTCACGCAACGGGACAATTAGCTTTCATCACTTGTGGTCGTTATTTCCATCCATCCAACAAGTTCAAACCAGTTCATAGCCTTTTGTCTAATGACAAAGCTATTTTCTGTCTAAATACTTTTTTTGTAAAGCCGTGGGTACTAAAGTATGTTTTACTTTCCATCCCCAACCATCTCTTTGCACTATCATAACTTGTCATTGTTATTTCACGCAATGGGACAATTAGTTTTGATCACTTGTGGTCTTTATTTCCATCCAACAAGCTCAAAACCAATTCATAGCCTTTGTCTAAAAAGACAAAGCTATTTTCTGTCAAAAGCCGATGGTTGTTTTTTGTAAAGCCGTGGGTACTAAAGTAGTATGTTTTATTTTCTATCCCCAACCACCTCTTTGCCCTACCAACCAGTAGTAGTACCAGCCTTTGTCTTAATACTTTTCACAACCCAATGACTTAATAAGAGTTGGTCGTTATTTTTAGACCTTTTCTAAGCCGTAGGTAGTGATCTCATTACACCTCTGTCTGAAACTTTTTTGCAAAGCCGTGGGTACAAATGTGATGAAAAAGTTTTCAATCACAGTCTTTTCTCTAAAGACCTTTTTTTGCAAGCCGTGGGTACTACTAATGTGATAAGACGTTCTCGATCGCATTCTTTGTCTACAGACCTTTTTTGGCAACCTGTGGGTTCTAATGTGATGAAGACACATTCTCATCTTTGTCTAAAACGTTTTTGCAAAGCCCCACCGTGGGTACAAGTGTGATGGATGAATAATACATTTCCAATCACAGTATTTTGTCTAAATACTTTTCCAAGCCGTGGGTACTAACTAATGTGATGAAGACATATTCAATCACAGTTTCTGTCTAAAGACCTTTTTGGCAACCTTTTGTCTTAAATGCCTCCGTTTTCAGTTACCAGCCTTTGTCTAAAGACCTCTTTTGCAAGCCATAGGTATTAAAGACCTTTTCAATCACAGTCTTTGTCTAAAGACCTTTTTTGTAAGCCGTGGGTACTAACTTGATGATTCACAGATTTTGTCTCAAGACTTTCTTGCAAGCCGTGGGTACTAACGTAATGAATACGTTTATTCAATCACAGTCTTTGTCTAAAGACTTGTTTCTAAGCCGTGGGTACTAAATTTTATCACACTTTGCATCCTCAAACATCCCTTGCTTCATATAGCTGTGGGTAAAGCCAATGGATCTGGTTTAGATTTTGAATCTTTGTCTGAAGACTTCTTTCAAACCGTACATACCAATATTCCAATTACCTTTTCCATAACTTGTCATTCGTTATTTCACGCAACAGGGATAATTAGTTTTCATCACTTGCGGTCGTTATTTCCATCCATCCAACAAGCTCAAACCAATTCATAGTCTTTTGTCATCGTTATTTCACGCAACAGGAACAATTAGTTTTCATCACTTGCGGTCGTTATTTCCATCCATCCAACAAGTTCAAACCAATTCATAGCCTTTTGTCTAATGACAAAGCTATTTTCTGTCTAAGTTTATACCTTTTTTTTAAAGCCGATGGTTGTTTTTTGTAAAGCCGTGGGTACTAAAGTATGTTTTACTTTCCATCCCCAACCATCTCTTTGCACTACCATAACTTGTCATCGTTATTTCACGCAACGGGACAATTAGTTTTGATCACTTGTGGTCGTTATTTCCATCCAACAAGCTCAAAACCAATTCATAGCCTTTGTCTAAAGACAAAGCTAGTTTCTGTCAAAATACTTTTTTTTTGTAAGCCGATGGTCGTTTTTTGAAAAGCCGTGGGTACTAAAGTATGTTTTACTTTCCATCCCCAAACATCTCTTTGCACTACCAACCAATAGATGGATTTAAATTTCCATTGGGACTAAGCTTTCCACGTAACATGGAGTCGGGACAATGTCCCCAAGATAAGAATCTGGCTAGAACACTATCAGATTAGTGTCTGCCCATGATACCTTTGGAGTTTGTAAAACGTAATGACTAAAGCAGTAAAAGAACTTATCTGCATTCTGTTGCTACTTCCTTTAGCCGTTCAAGTCAAAGACTCACACTTTATCTTCAATCTGTCAATGATGGTTTCTCCACATGGACTTAAATGTAAACGAAGAGAGGCTAAAGTGAGTGACATTATTACTTGCACAGTGAAAAGAAACAATCTTTGAACTCATAAACATACGTAATAGTAACCAATTTCAAGTCAAGCTATAGATAGTATCCATAACAGAACATCTAAGTAGCCCAAATCTAAAGCGAGACAAAGTTCTAAGTTATACTGTAAATCAAAATAACTAAAATACATACAATCATCTCAACGATAACTGTTCGTCCGAAAAAAACAGTTTACGTAGACAGAGACGTACCTCAACGATGATTCCACGCCGATTCAAGCGCTTTTCCAAGATCACTACAACAATAATTAAAGGAACGATTAAGGAAATTTGAAACCCTAAAAACAAAATCGTAAAAATCTTTAACCGATCGCATCAAACCCTAAACAACAAGATATGAACGGAACCAAAAAAAAGAGAGCAAAATCACGATCTCAATCGAGTAAAAGCTTACTATTTTAAGAACCGTCGTGAACTTCCGCTTGTAAAAATCTTCGGAAAAGACTTTATCTCTTTAGATTATTCGAGAGAGAAAATTTTGGGAGAAAAGTGAAGAACCGAAGAAACATTTACCTCTAATATATACACGCTTTTATTAATCATACGGCTCTTCTTTAACGGATATATTTTTCAATTAGACGGCTCTTCTTTTTCCACGTGTCATTGTTATAATGCACACGGATTATTTTTCTTTCTTTGTCACATAAGCTGTCAAGAAACTATTTAACAACTTGAAATTCAAAGCTTATAAACCAGATTTCAAACTAGCTTTCGAGCTTTTCTGGTGGAAGATTGCGTCAACTGTTAAGTTCAGAATTCTACATCATCATTGTTCATTTCTGGTTTTTGTCGCTGTGTTGGCATAATCTTTAGTCTATGACGAGAACTTGATCAAATTACAAAAAAAAAGTTGAAAAGTGTGGTCATATACATTGTAACAGAAGATTATTGACAACACAGCAAACAAACAAATCTTAGTAACTTCTCAGCCCAACAGCTGGAAAAATCTCACTTTATCTCTTTGTTTCTTCTTGTTTCTTGGCCAAAACAGAGATGTAGAGAGAGAGAGAGATGGATACAAAGAGTGAAAAGAGTCTTTCTCATCTGAACAAGGCTTGAAGTTCTTCAAGCGTTTTCCCTTTGGTCTCAGGAACCCACAGAGTCACAAACACAACTGTGAATGCACAAACCACCCCGTACAGAGTGAAAGTTCCTCCACTGCTCCAGGCTAAGAGCAAGTTTGCAGTCATGGTGATCACCCAAGAGAAGAACCAATTAGCTAAAGTTGCTATACTCCCAGCTAAACCCTTTATGTTCACAGGAAGGATCTGTTTACCAACAACAACAACAAAGCAATCAAAAGGTAGTTTAATGAAGTTTTTTTAAAGTTCTAACTTCTAAATTAACTCTATACCTCAGACATAATGAGCCATGGAATTGGTCCCATTCCCAATGAGAAAGAAACAACCATTGCCTGTGTAAATGATTCAACAGAGTTAAAAGCAAAGATAATAAGCTTATTGCACTCAAGAACGTTTCAATATTAACTTACCACTACTCCAACCACTGACAAGATGCTCAACATACTGTACATGTCTGAATCAGGAGCCACAAATCCCTAAAACAAAGACATGTAACAACTCAAAAAGAGTCCAACCTCAAGATTGGTTGAGAGGGAAGTTAAAAAACTTTTAAAAGCACCTTAAGGTAGAAAGCAGCTGCAACGATGACAAGGCTAATCGTCATCCCAATAGAAGAGATCTACAAAACATTTGCCTATTAGTTTTGTCTTAAAGAAAAATCCTAAAGAGATTAAACTAATGAACTGATGACACTCACGGTAAGCAGAAGCCTACGACCTGCTTTGTCCACCAACCATGTTGAGATTGCAGTCGCCACTACCTGAATAGCACCGACCCCAAATGTTGCTGCGTTACTCGAGGTAACTCCTATAATTGAAAACAGACATAAAAAAATATAAGATTATGAAACAAGAAGCATAACGTGTTCTTAGGGAATGGACCTACCTGCAGATTCAAAGATTGTACTAGAATAGAATAGAACGCCATTGATTCCACCCAGTTGTTGAAGTACTAGCAACCCTATACCAACCATGAGAGGGAAATAGTATCTCCTGCGCTTGAGATCTACAAACCGAACTGTAGAAGATCGCTTTGTAGATGATGCCACAGATCTCTGCACATTTACATAAAAGAGGAAGTGTTTAAACATATGTCTTCTTGGTACCTTTTGAAACCAAGAACATTGGAGAGGTAATCTACCTTGATCTCATTAACCTCAACAGTAATATCCGTCTCAAATCCTCTAAGGACTTGTAGTGAAGTCTCAAAATCATCAGTCATACCCATTTTTGCCTACATTCAACGAAAAGAAAGCGTCCCATAAGAGGGTGGATTAACCATAAACATGCACTGAGCTAAAAAAGAAAAAAACAAGGCGTACCAGCCAGCGAGGGGATTCAGGGATGAAAAAGAGGCCTGGGATCAGTACTATGCAAGGCAATGTCCCTAAAGGTTGAAAGGAATACAATCAAGAAAGTGCTTAGAGCTATTACATCATGATAATTAAAAAAAAATGGTCTCAGGCCTTTTACCAAGAACTGCTAGAATTCTCCATGGAACAAAGAGGCCAAGTAAGTAAGCAAGCATTATTCCAATTGTTACGGACAGCTACAGCAAAATATATTACATAGTTAGCAGAGAAGAGTTGCCTGTTCATCAAAATGGAGAAGATGTAAGACATTTTCAAAACCTGGTTAACTGAACCCAATCCTCCTCTCATGTTTTGTGGAGCTATCTCAGCTATATATACAGGCACCTAACACCATTTGAAAAAAAAAAGTTGCATTAGTACACCAAACGTGTTGTTATTTTCATAAGCAAGAACAAACTAGGTGAGTTGAGTGGTTACCGTGTAAGAGATGATACCAACACCAAAGCCTTCTAAAAGCCGTCCCATGTAAAGAAAAGAAGTATCCTACACAAAACCAGATATGTTCAGAAACTGAAATGAAGAGAAATTGGATGACAAACAGATAACTCACTTTTGCAAATGATATGCAAAGCCATCCAATGATATTGGGAATTGCAGCAATCATCAGAGACTGTCCAAGACAACAACACACACAAAAAAAATGGGTTTAAGGAAAAAAAAAGAGTTTATTACTAAATCAAGAATCAGCAAAAGAGCATATACCCCTTTTCTTCCAATGTATTCAGCAATCTGACCACTGGCAATTGCACCAACCATAGCACCCACATTGGACAAAGAACCAAACACAGAGTACTAACACATGAAGCAAGAGAACAAAGTCAAGAGACAATCTAACAAAGCCCATTATAGAAACCAGACAGACATATATAGAGAGATTGGTCTAATTACCTCAGATACAGTTAAACCAAGATCCTTGGTGATTGCAGCTTGAGTTGGAGAAGAATAACCACACTGAACAAAAACAGAGTTTTCCATCAAAAGGTCAAACCTTTGAAACAAAAAAATAGAAAAGTTTGGATTTTTTTCTTTCTTACAGTGAATCCGAATTGAATAGGACCAAGAGCAACGATCAAGACACAAGCAAGAACAGAGATTGAGTTGTCTTTAATAATTTGAGACGAACCCATCATACTAGATTGTCTCGAACCCATCCTGTACCAACTTCCCGTGTGGATGAAAGGTCGTCGCAGATCATTCCTAGCATCCTCTGTTTCATCCCTGAAACTCATCTTTTGATTCTCTTATCTAAACCCTCGAGACAAAGCTTCAAGAACAAGCAAAAAACAAAAAGCTTCAAGATTTCGAAGTTAAAATGCAAATTCTAAACCGGAGAAAGGTGTTGGACTTCTTTCTTGTCGGTTTAGAGGATCTACAAGATTGGTCTTTGACGAGGAAAAAACTTGGATAAGAACGGATTATTAAGAGACGTTGTTTTATTTAGAAAATGGAATTTGGGTAATATATGGCTGTAATGTAGTGATTAATCGCTGGAGAGACAGAGAGGAGAGAATGGTTCAGAGATTTTTTTTTTTTTTTTTTTAAGATCAAAGTTAAGGTCGTCGCTTAAATCAAATTTAGACAGAACCAAGGTTCTTTTTTGGATCAATGGATAATTTTGTTCTGTTAGATTTTCTTTCTTTTTTTCTTCTTCTAAAACTAAAAATATTTGTTACCAATACAAAAATAAAGATTTACTAAAACAAGTTATACAAAATTTTAGAAAATATGTTGGCAATAGATAAGATAAGGACTTCTATTTATAAGAAAAAAAAAACACTATTCTTTCTATTTCTAAAAGATAAACAATTTTAAAATATCAGACATATATCGTAAGCTTTTAAAAATAACTGAGTTTATCAAATTGTTATTGATTTAATGTTATTAAAAATTATTAATCATAAACTTATGTATTTTTAACCAGATTTTAATTTGTTTTGTTTCTAATGTGGGAAGAGCTAAAAAATGTATTGGTTTAAAACATTATAAGTACTATTTTGTGAAACTTTAGGAAAAGTCCATATACGATCTTTAAAGACCAGCTAGTAGTATCTGTTCGAGTTTTAAATTGGAAAATGATAGTACAAATAGCTACAATAATTAACTAAAGGAAATGTTTTTAAAAATAATTCAATGTGTTTTTTATTCTTTGGATAAGACATCCACATCTTACTTACATCACTAATACATAAGTGTATTAGAAATAAAAAGAAGTATATCAGAAAATAAATTTAATGGAAAAGGTAATGAATAGAAGAGCAATAAAAAACTTGTTTAAATCCAGCCAACATAATCGGTTGTTTGAAGTCATGTAGATATGTGTACAGAAAAAGTCTGATTACAATTATTTGTAAAATGAAAATCTTTACAAATAATGTGATACTTGTAAGAAAAATGATTTTTAACTATTAAAATTAATTCATATACCAAAAGTCTGGAATAATTTTTCTTTTAAAAAAGTTCGATGTACAAATCTTCTCCAATCCCCACAAAACATTTTTGTTCATTTTAATCTGTGTGGCATCATATCGAAGAAGAATAAAATACGTACATATTTTTTCCTCAACATCATGAATAAAATCATGACCCCTTTATTACATTAACATGACTTGTCAATCTGTGAATATTCTACACTAGTCAGGTACATATTTAATTAATCATGCATCAATTATTTCATACCATTTCCGACTTATATTATTGAAATTCAATTAACTTTTTGTCATCTTGAAATTCAATGAACTTACTGTTTATATTTGTAAATGACCCATGCACCCAAAAAATTTAAAATTTATATTTTTGGTCAAAAATTAAAATTTTCTAAATTTACTGAAAAACATAATTTTTTTGCAGTTTTAATTAAAAACTATAATTTTGTGGTTTGACGAGAAAATATAATTTTTTAAAAAATTAGAACTTTGGCGAAAAAATATGATTATGCAGTTCAACGGAAAAATGTAATTTTATGGTTTTAAATTAAAATATGATCTTACAAATTTAGTGGAAAACGCTTTTGTGATTTTACCAGAAAAACATAATTTTACATTTTTCCGGGAAAACCTAAGTTTACGATTTTTCCAAAAAAAACATAAGTTAATGATTTTGTCTAGGAAATATAATTTTACGATTTTGGCGGAAAATATGATTTTATGGTTCTAACATGAATGTTTTATTATTTTGGCAAAAAATATAATTTTGTAATTTTGATGTAAAATGTGATATGTGGTTTTAGGTGGAAAGCATGATTTTACAAATTTGGTGGAAAATATATTTTTGTGATTTTACCCAAAATATATAATTTTATGGTTTTCGCGCAAAAATATGATTTTACAATTTTGACAAAAATATGATTTTACAATTTTGACAAAAATATAATTTTATAATTTTGATGGAAAATATGATTTTACGATTTTGGTGGGTAAACATGATTTGCAGTTTTGACGAGAAAACGTGATTTTGTAGTTTTGACGTAAAATAAAATTTTATAGTTTTGACGGAAAAATATGATTTTTTTTGTTTTGGTGAAAAACATGATTTTATGATTTTGGAAAAAAAAAATTATTTTATATTTTTAGCGAGGAAAATAATTTTATAATTTTAGTGGAAAACATGATTTTTTTTTGTTTTGGTGAACAATGTGATTTTACAGATTTATCGGGAAAACAAAATTTTACGATTTTGATGAAAAATATAATTTTTGGTTTTAATGGAAGAAAACATAATTTTATGATTTATGAAAAACATAATTTTATGGTTTTGCTGAAATGCACAGTTTTGACAAAAAAAAATATGGTTTTGTTGAAAAAATGCGATTTTAACTTCGAAACAAAATATATTTGTGTAAAATTTTCTGATTTTCCTCCAAACTAGAAAACCTAAGATTTGAAAATCTATTGAAGGCACATGTCCAAATGGTTTTGGTCCATCTATTTTCAGGTCAAATTGATTTGAGCCTATTTAAACTAATTTAATTTTGGATATAACTATATCAAAACCAATTTGTAACTAGCTACTGACTGGTCAAACATGTGTTTATAAGATGATTTATGTCTGGAATCTTTAATTCGTCAAGATACATGAGACATAATATAATATGTTCTTTAAGATTTTAAACTAAACCAAAATCGTTTAAAAATTTGTTGTTTGGTAAGAAATATATAAAGGCAAAACGAGATAAACGCTAGCTAAGAGGAGGCCATGACAGACAAAGACAAAGTATCATATCATACCAAACACGTCTTTGTGATCTGATATTACTGTCTGCATTCATCACTTATAATTTTTATATATCTGTATACTATATTATTGATTTACTGTTGTACTTAACTAACATTTGATAAAGTCTTCTGTTTCTTCGTTTCTCACGGGTACAATAGTCCCATCGTCATTAAATATTTGATTCTTTAATCCTTATTATAAAAACAATCATAACATTAATCAAATTTGTTTAACCAAAACACTACTCAATCAAATAAAAATGACAAAATAAATTGATAAAGTCTAACCGATGACCAAGAAAATAAAAGAAATAAGATATTTCTTAGAGCATCATTATCTTTTATCTTTTAATCGGAGTTTTTAATTGATGATTTAATTTTTTTGTAACATTTTTCGGCTAAGAGACAACTTTTTTATTTCTTATATGAAGCTAAGAACCCCGATAAGAGACCAAGGATAATGATGATCTTATTATTTCTAATTCTTTTTATTATTTATAAAAAATAAAAAATTTATTCTTTTTCATTTTTTTATTCTAGAGAAATGTAGTACAAATTTGTCTCTTACTAAAATTGATAAGAAATAATTTTTATCTTTACTTTTATAATTTTTTTTCTCTTCGATTTTTCTTCCCATCAGTTACTCCTAAAGTTTTTAAATAAAACACTTTTTCCCTGGCAGATCAAAAGACTTTTCTGTCTTTTTGAACTTAATTCTTTTTATTGGGCACAAATTCGAGACCCAATCAATCTAGTTAATGCTTATTAATGAAGACCCACTCTATTCTCTTTGGCTAAAAAGCCCTCATAGAAGACGTTGGAACGTGAAAGACGCAACACGATAAGTGTGTTTTTCTCATCCCAGTCACTATTTTTTTGGTAATCCTGAATACATGCTTTGTGAATTAAAGACTAGTTACTATAATAACGAAGTTTTTAATACATTAGTCTTCTTGGGGAAAAGTCAGTGAACAGAGGATGTTATGTCATTGTTGTGTTGAGTTGTCAAAACACACTAACAAATCGTACTCACATGGAAGAAAAAGAAAAACACTTTTGATGATGCATTAGCCTTGGTATCTTCTATTATCAGTTTGAAGACAATAGTAGATGAAAACTACTATATTGTTTCTTGCCACCGTCACTGTAACAGGAAGACAACATGTTATATATCTCCATCAGTGGAGGGCCCATAGATTTATTTAACCGGGTCACATATATATAATTTTCAAAAATAAGGAAAAAAATGGTGTCAATGAAGATTAAAACTATGAATTATGGAGTGTCAAAGAGCACAAAACAACCATTTATGCTACAGACAAATTTTCAAAATTTTCAAAATTTAATCTGTTTGATTATTTTAGGGTGTTATATGAGCTCCTTTGGACCTTAGTGTGTCTTCCACTGTCCTCCACACAACTTTAAAAATTTTGTTTAAAGTAAGCAGGGACATTAGTGTAAGAAAATGAAGCATGGAAGAGTGAGGGAGACTTGAGAGACAAACAAAACTCATTAGACTATGTACATTGGTTTAGAAAATTCAACATTTGATTTTTACCTTTTGCATTTCATATCAGAGACAAATCTAGATAACTTTTTTACTGGGTGCAAAAC
The DNA here is from genome assembly GCA_012274485.2 of Sinapis alba. Classification (NCBI taxonomy): domain Eukaryota; kingdom Viridiplantae; phylum Streptophyta; class Magnoliopsida; order Brassicales; family Brassicaceae; genus Sinapis; species Sinapis alba. The sequence goes on from MU106695.1 coordinate 21,738, forward strand.
TAATAAAAATACGAATTGGAGTATTGAACTTGAGATAATAAAGGGTGCATTTTAGCCATTTTATCTACCAAAAATTTTCAAAATTGATAATATAATGGGTGCACATGCCCCCATAGTGAACACTTTAGCTATGCCCCTGTTTTATATCATTTTCTCTTTTTTCTTATAACAATTTAATAACCACTTATTTTTTACTCTACGATAGTTTTGTTTGATAAAATTTAACATTTTCTCCCACTTTTTATATTAATAAAAAAATTAATTTATCCAATTAAAATCATGAAGATAAAATATTTTTGATTTTTAATTTTATATTTTAGTTACTTTTTACAAATTACAAAATAGAAAATATGGATAGCCATTAAGCATTATCTTTTTAAAAAATTCATATTATTAAAATAGATAGGATGATAGAAAATTATAGTAGAGATAGAGGTTTTTATTTTTACTCAAATCAAATGAATTAAGTCTCTAATTACAAATTTTGATATAAAGTAAATAAATAAATAAATTAGTTTAGTTGTAAATCATTTTTGTTGAATAATTGAGATAAAAATTCAAAATCAAGATAATCCATTAGAAAGAAGACACATCATAAAATTGGGCCCCATTTTTTACTTATTCGACCATTGAAAAAATTCAACTGTTTGATTCATAATCACCCTTCAACATCCTCATTGTTTTGTGCTTTGTTTTTTCAACAGTTAAAATTAATGTTTCAACATATTCAAAGTACATAATCTTAATTTTGTTTTTGTAGAAAACAACAAAGAAAGTGTTCTGAAACAGTGAAGTAGTAGGAGTCGTTTTGGTTTTGGCTACAAAACAAGTTGGCTACACAAAACCCTTAAGTTTTGTTTTTAAGAAAAAAGAGATCTGATAGGGACAAATCACTGCTTTCCTTTTCATTCATCTCATTTTCCAGCTAACTTTTTAATTATATATAAACGGTGGTAGCCTTAAAATATTCCATTAATTTCAATCTAATCATCATGTTGATGCAACTCTTTAGAATGCATTTATCAGTTTAGATGGACCGGTTATAAAACTGAATGCATTAAGTTGGTGAAATTTGGAAATTCCAAATCCAAAATTTCCCTACAACATAGAAGCAACATGTAGCTGCAAGATAAAAAGGAGAGAGAGATTAAAAGGGTTGCTTGTGGGGAAACGTGGAGGGTGGCAGATAGAGAGAGAATAGAGAGTAGACAGAGATTGAGATTCAGACATTGTTAGGTTCTACAGTTGTTGTTTTGTTTTTTGGTAAAAGGTTCTACAATTGTTAGGTTCTACAGTTGTTACGACTTCAAACTGCATTTTTGGTTTGATTCTCGGTGTGAAGGTATACATTACATATCTTCACAAAATCACAATTCTCACTAGTATTCCCTCTATCATAATCATTTTTAGTCATTTGCCAACTCTAATAAAACACCAAAATACCAAATTTAGTGTAATTTCATCTCCAATAAAATACCAAAAATATACCATCTCACCAACACTAAATGATTATGATAGAGGGAATATCAAAATACTAGTGAGAATTGTTAATGTTTTTAGTCATTGGAGATAATGTTAGTGTAATTTCATAATCCCTTTTGTTGTATGTTTTAAGTACAGATTGACAAAATAAGAATCGAGTATAATAGAGGTTCTAGTAGAATGTGTACACTTTGAAATTTAAATATTTCAAGAAGATAATTAATCTTCAAAAACTTAATACATACTATTTTTAAGAAGATAAAATTTGCAGTAGTAGCATTATATAACCTGATAATTTAGTGCAGTTGTTTTCTTATGCATGTCTTATGAATTTCCTGAGGATATGATTCAAGAACCTAATCAATTTCAAGAACATTAGTAAAACTAGGACCCAATAGTTAGTAAACTTGCCATTTTTTGGTCGGTTTAAATTATAAATTGGTTTTAGTTCGATTAGGTTTTAAACTAAAGCCAAATAAATAGTTAGAAAGTGAATGAGGTCATAATGCTAAAGGGGACAAAATATGTTATGGAAGAGAAGTAATTATCGTGTGACAGGCTGTCGATGGAAAATTCTGCAGAAGCTATGACGATTACTTTTATTTTATGTTTTGTATCAATTCAGTTATTTAAATTAGAAATTACGACATTTTTCATTTTCGCAACCTTTTTAATATATTATTCTTTTTAGCTTTTTAACATTTATTTCATCACACGCATGGATTATTATATTAACGATTAGATATGCTGATGCTGTTACAATATATTACGTAGCCAAATGGCACAAAATGAAAGAATGAACGTTTAATTACACATCTATTTTAGGATATAATCGAAGGAAATAAAGTATATGCATGATGACTTCATCAGAGATGAATACGATTAATATTCGTAAACATTAATAAATACATTATAGTAGATTAATTAGCTTGAACAGAAAAAGTAGAAGTTTTTTATAAACAAACAGAAAAACAGAAAATAGAACAAATATCTCATTGCATGATGATATGGTCTACTAAATTTTAAAGTTTTAGAGTTCTATTGATTTTTTTTTGACAAAAGTTTTAAAGTTTTTTGATAGATCCCCAAAAACTATCTCACTAATAAAAGAAGTAAATACAATTAATGAAATTCATTAAAAAAATTATGGACTTATATCAATTAATGATTACCTTATTTTTCTTTAAGATATTAAAATGTAATTAAATAATTAATTTTAACTTAGATATTCACTAGTGAAACTTCGACGATGAAGTGTTTTTTATCATTATTAGTGGAGATCTCTACAACGATTTTCATATTTAATATAATCAAGTTTATTGAAAATAGAGGAGATAGAGTGTAAAAACATGAAAACAGTTCTATGCAAAAATATTTTCTAAAACAGTCAAAAACTTTGCCTCTATGTGACATATTCATATTAATCGAACCTATTTTATATTTAAAATTTAATTACACATAAATGTATATAATATATACTAATAAATAAAGCTACAAAACTTTTAGTAGTTTCTTATTAGCAATGATGGTGACCATCTCCATGTATTCTCTTATTTTTATTTCTAAAACAGAAAAACTTTAAAATAGAAATATGTTTTTTATGTATTCTTTTATTTTTATCTCTAAAAAGAGTATTTTCAAAAAAAGTTATTTTTTATTTTACAATAAATACATTTTGCTTATAAAAGTTGCAAACTAACCCTATTTAATTTTAGTTTTTACAAGATTTTTATAAAATTATGATTTTTTTAATTATGATTTTGTTTAAATTAAAATTTCATTAAAAGAGTATTAGCAAATAAAAGGTGAGATTTTATTTTTATAAAAACTGTATTATTTTATAAAAATAATTGTTTTAATTAGAATTATAAAAATTTACAAAAAGACTATTTTGAAAATAAAAAATATAATTCTATAATAGATAGATACTATTCTTTTCTCTATAAATAGAAAAAAATAGCAATTTATATTTTTTAAAAAAATAAAGATGGATTAAAGCATATTTTTCTCTATTATAATATTTAAATATGGATATAACAAAGGGTTGGAGATGCTGCATTAATAACGGTGAGATCTTACATAATAAATTTGAAGGATAAACCAATTTCAGTGATATGTTCTCATCATTAGATTTTCAAAAATATATATTAATATATGTATTTTGAGAACTTAATGGTGAAAACTGATTATTAAAATTGCTCTTAAATATTATTCTTTAATAAATAACTAAAAGGTAAATATAAAAATAAAATAGAGAAATGAAAATATTGCACGTGAAACAAAGGTATCTAAACTTCTATTGTTGAGGATGTTGGCAAAAAAAAACAATTTGTGTTTCTCTCCTGCTTTTACAAATTTTTATATTTTATTAATGTTCAGAAACTGATTTAGAAACCAGCGTTAAGGTTTTCCTTAGATGTTTGTATTAAACTCCTACCTTTTTTATTCTGAAAAAGCTTGCAACTCTAGTATATTAAAAGAGAAAAGGTAAAAGATAGGGAGAAACACTTTGTATGTTCTGCTGTATTGTCTAAGTAATTGAACATTTTAGTGATACTAAGAACTAATAAATATAACTAAAGATGTGAAAGAGGAAGGATAAAGAGATATGAGTAAGGGTAAATGGTATTTGGACAAATTAGGGTTTAAGGGTTTGGAAAAATCAAGAGAGAGAAGTAATAATGAAGGAGGGAGAGAGAATGGGCGGGGCCCATAATGTGGCAGGGCATGTGGCTGGGCTTCCAACTTGACTTTGTCGGTTGTTCTATGCACTGCCCTTCTCTGCGACCCACACACTATAAAGCCTATTTCATTTCATTTTTCATATTAGTTTAACTATTCTCTTTTTTTTTGTACATTCTGAAAAGTGAAAATAACCGTATAAATGGTAATTAGGTTTTGATTATTTATTCATTAATTTTACTGCCCAAACAAATTTACAACGTTTATATTGAAACACTTTAAAAATAAACAACAAACTAAATAGGGTTAATAAAATTTATTTTCGAAAATATGATTTTCTTAATGAATCACTTGGAAAAAAATCACAAATGTTCAAACTGGAGTATGAAACAATAAAGAGAATCAAGACCTTCTTGACCGAAAAACAAAATACATTCAAGACCAAAGTTACCAAGTATCCAAAAAAAGAAAAGTTAGCAAGTATCACCGAGAAGTCTTAACACTGAAAAAGACCTTTGTAGAGGTCTGGTCTTAAAAATTTTGAACTGGAAACCCAAAAACTATAAAAAATAAAATAATTTTGAGAAAGGGTTATGGGATTTGAATTTTTTACCTTTCTGAAAATATGATAGTTATTTACTAATTGACCTATAATAGATTTTGCTGAATAAACAACACCGGAAACACATGCTCTTTCATTATTTTACTTCAAGATTGGTATTATCTCTGCACCGACTGAATAAAAGTTTTCATATAGATTAGTTAAGAGTGTAATTTTTATATAATCTTTAATTTTCTTAAATATTTACAAAAATAACATTATTATTTGATTTTTTTTTTGAAAATTACAAAAAATCGCAAATACCCTAAACATCTCTTTTTATTTACAACATTATTATTATCATTATTATTATTATTATTATTATTTTCTAATCACAATGAACAACTAATTTAGAGCTCTTATAGTTTAATTATTTAATTTTTAACTTTTTCTTCATATAAAAAATTTCAATAACTTTTTTTTTCATAGACATAAATTTCATATTTTGGTGATCTGTCAAACCATCTTTTACTTACTAATATTTGAAGTTCGAACTATGGAAAATTTTAGAACAAACTTACACCATAAATCTATGTCGCTATAGTAATTTGTTTTATATGTATATGCTTATTCATATAATTCTTCTATAAAATAAGTTTGTCAATACATAAGTTAATTTTGCAATTGACTAAATTTATATTTTTACAATGCAAACTTTAGTGAAAATTTATGTCTTTACCTTTTAAAAAGTTGGTAAACTTACGAAAAAAATCTACATATTGAAGGTTAGTTTTACATCTTATCAAACTTTTTACTTTTTATATCAAATTTTACCTAAAATTCGCAAGAGATCAATTTTGCATTTGATCAAAACTTTGACTTTTTTAATAGACACCTTATGAATTTTATTCTATAAAAATATATTAGTTTTGTGTTTAACTGAAATATTTTAAAATTTTGATTAAAAAAAATTAAAGTATAAACGTCATGTCATATTTTGTAATCTTTAAAGTATAGTATAGACTGAAGTCTATTATTTAATTAATTTTAATTTTGGTGAAAACAAAACTAAATTATTGATTTTAAGAGTATATTTTAGACGAAGTCTATATAGAATGTTTTAAAAAGCACTTTACAAGCAGTCTAGACAGTGTTTAAGCGCTAAGTCTTATAAAATTGTGATGATTATCTTCTAAACTACTTAAACAATTGTAATATTATAATAATAAATAATATATAGTTATTCTTCATAAATTATAATAATTTTTTAATATAGAATCTTATGAAAATAAAATATTTTAAATTTTATCATTTATAAATAATGCTATTTATTGTTAAACATTATATATTAATATAATATTATAATTTCTAAACATCTAAACCGCATAACTAATAATCTAAGCATTCTCTTATTTTTCTAAGCGCTAGACGTTGAGATACTATCGGCTTAGAGCATGTTTATTGAAGGTTTCTTAGGGCGATCTCTTAGCGGGATTTAAGAGATGGTATTTTAGCTTTTAACTAAAAAAACTAAGAGACCGTCTTCTAAATCCCGCTAACAAATCCGTCCTAAGAGATCCTCAATAAACATGCTCTTAGTGTCTAGCACTTTTTTTGAACACTAACAAATTGATGGGAATCACCAAAATAGACTCATTTATATTTGGACATGTGCAACAAATGGCCAACCCACCAATTTTACAACTATACTAACAGTTATGAACTTCCATTGAGGTTTACTAATAGAAAGTCAAACTTAGTCAATCATAAACCTTACCCTTTTAAGTTAATAAAATAAAAAAAAATCTTAATCTAAAATTTAATCCTACAAATATACATATCTTTGAACCAGTTGTTATCAAACTATATGAATTGTACCAAACACGGCTATCAAACCAAATTAATTTCTTTTCCTAAGAAAATAAATTGTATTTTTTTTTTTCAAATTGTTCAATTGTATTAAATTTTAATTTATATACTTTATATTGGTTTATATATTGATGATTTATAATAAATTTCTAACATTTTCAAAAATAAAATTATTAGATCAAACTTTGAAGTAAACTTTTAAAAAGTTTCCATCTAATAAACTTTTTGAAAAGTCTCCATATAATAAACTTCTCTGTTAAATGTAGATTTTGGAAGGATATAATCATATTTTTTTTTAATTATAATTTTTTTACTAACTATTTAAATTAATTTTGCACTTGATTGAAAATAAAATCTATTTTTATATTTGTATTGAAATTTTAGGTACGTTTTGGCAAATCCCTCTAGAGATTATAACTTCAAAATTTGTAATTTGTAATGATATTAATGTTTTTTACTGCTTCAAATAAAAAATATACGAAGACATAAATAAAGTATAAAATGATTTTGTTTCTAAAAATGCAATAGTTAATGATATATGTCGAAAACAAAGAAACAAGATTATATGTTAGTGTTTACCCATCCGTTTCATATTACTTGTCGTTCTAGGTTTATTCACACATATTAAACGGAGTGTGAATAAACCTACAACGACAAGTAATATGAAACGGAGGGAGTATGCTTAAAGGGAATTAACCGTTGGAACACACACGGAACAGTCTTAACAGCAAAAGCAAAATCACACTACTGTAGAAAATTTCAGTTTTCTATTTTCACCAATTTTAATTGTATTTTATACATATCAAACACTTTTGGTAAACTGTACACGGTAAAAAATCTCGGTAAAACTTTGAGTGAATTGACATAATGTCAATAATTGCATAGAGTCAATTTGACCTTCAAGTTACTATTGAATCTTGATGTGTCTAGAGTCAATTGATAGATCAGTCAGTTTCATACTAACAAAAACACAATTGGTGTGACAAATATACATATAGGCAAAACTTCACGCATTTACTAGAAAATGAAATTTCCGCACAAATTTCCAGGCTGAATTAAGAAAATATCTTTCGTCTAAGTTTAATATTCTTTTTGTTTAATAAATAGTGTTAGTTAAACGTTTTCTACGCATATTAAAAAATATTAAAAAAATATAAATGAACTAATTACAGATTTAATAAAATCTGGAAACTTTTAGCAAAATTCGCAATAAACTGCAACTCCATAATAGTATTAATTAAAATGATCATGTTTTAAATTGTACATCAAATTATTAATAGTATATAATTATTAAATAATGTATGTTATTTTTGATTTAAAGTGAAATTATCTGACTATAGAAATTATAGAAAATCAGTGGAATATTGATGAAAAATAATCAAGATTATTTGGTTTGATGCATTAATAGTATATTTGTGTGTATATATTATTTGTCTTTGATAATTTGGAGGTATATAGCAGGCTAAGGTCCAACTGATTAATTCTTTAGGAATCTATTTATCAACGCTATACAAATCTAGTTGTTCGTAATAAGAATTAAATCCATCAGTGGAATATTGATGAAAAATAATCAAGATTATTTGGTTTGATGCATTAATAGTATATTTGTGTGTATATATTATTTGTCTTTGATAATTTGGAGGTATATAGCAGGCTAAGGTCCAACTGATTAATTCTTTAGGAATCTATTTATCAACGCTATACAAATCTAGTTGTTCGTAATAAGAATTAAATATTCATGTCGCGTGATTACAGAAAATGAATATATCTACTATTTTCAGTTTCGAGATGCTTATTACCTTTCCAAGCTCGTATTACTCAACCACGCTGCGTGGTTACCGCTTGTGTGGTTAAGTTCAAGATTATTTGGCTTAATGCATCGCTAGTTTATTTGTGTATTACTTTACATACCATTTTGATGTTTCAAACTTTTTAGATTTATCTTGTTATTGGTAAACACATTATTTAAATATATAGATTATTATATTTATATAAAATTGATATATAAGTATAAAATATTTATTACTTAACCTTCTCGATTTGGATTGATTACCTAACAACATACAAAATTGTCCAGTTTGATGTTTATGTTAGATCACTTATGTGTCGATCACTAATGAAATCTTAAAAAACTGTTATATTTTAATTGGTCGCTGATTTTTAATTTTTATTTATTTTAGTTATATCTAAAAATTAATAGTAAATTTAGAATAAATTAACATCACTTACCAAATAATCTACAAATATTATAAAATAACTAGTAAATAATTTTCAAAATTATAAAAAGACTAATAAGGTTTGATCAGTTATTTTTAATATTTATAACCTATATAATATACAACCAAATTTTTTATATAAAATAAATGTAATAATTTATATTTTACTAATTAATTAATTATATATATGTGTAATTATATAATAACTATTAAATCTTATAACCACACATGCTTTATAAATAATTAATAAAAATAAAAATAATTTATCATTGCTTTCTAAATCAATTTATCATAATTTTTTAATATTTTATAAGATCATATCATTTAAAATATAATTATTATATATTAAACGAAAACTCAATTAAGTAAATTTTTACTTATGTGTCGATCATTGGTGAAATATTAGAAAAATAGTTATAATTTGATTTTTCCTTCCTATCAAGTTTCCTTTAAAATGATTGTAGCCTCAAAAAAGCTACTACAAAAATTTACACAATAATTTTTCTTTTAAAAATTTTTTTATTATAATTTGATTGGTGGATAATTTTTAATTATTATTTATTTTAGTTAGATATTAATAATTTATTATAACAAAATGTTGAAATCATAGAAAGAATAATGTTGATCATTACTTTTTATATTTGTAAACTATATAATATAATGAACGATTTTTATATAGAAATCAATATAATTTTTCTATTTTACATAAAATTATATTTACATATAAGTATATAATAACTACTATTGTAAAACAAAATTCATATATGTTTTATAAATCATTTATAAAAGAGTTAAACAATATTTACAAAACTAATTATCATGGCTTACAAAATTATTTTATCAGAATTTTAAAATATATAAAAGAAATTATTAAGGAAAAACATTTAAAAATTAATTATCATGGCTTCCAAAATTACTTTATCAGAATTTTAAAATATTTATTAGAATTTACTGAGAAAATATTAGAAAATTTGGAGAACGAAGAGAAATTTGCAACATAAAATAATATGTATTTAATTAGAAATAAAAGCAATATGATAATTACATATCAATATACATGTGTGATTATTGCAATGTACATCAAAGAATATCTATGTTAGTCTTTTGATATATAAGCTTTGAAGATTAAATGAATTACTCCCTCTGTTTCATAATAAGTGTCATTTTAAGTTTCTGCACACGGATTAAGAAAATATTTAATTTTGCATATTTTCTAGATAAAAACATCATTTCCCATACATCTAACACTATTTCAACCAATAGAAAATTAAATTGGAAAATTAAATTCATAAATTTTACATTGAAAATAGAAAGCGACACTCTTTATGAAACAAAAATAAAACCTTAAAACGACACTCTTTGCGAAACGGAGGGAGTATATTCAAGGGAACATGTGAGAACTTTACAATTACAAAATATTTTGTGTTTAAATCAAAGAGACTATAACTTAGTAAATAAGGTAATGTGATAACTGAAAAATGATGCTAAGATGAGTTTTTCATTCACTGAATGTATAGTTTGTGTTATTATTTAGAGAAAGATAGAGATATTTGGAAAAACAATATAGAAGAAAATTAGAAAACATTAGAAATATATGTTAAATGTGATTTAAAAAAGAAAAAAATGATAATTAGAGAAATAAGAAGAGGTCAAAGAAGACAAATATGAAAAAAATGTATAATATGTGTTAGAGAAGTTAATGTAATAATTGCATATGTAATTTCACCGGTATTTTTTATTACTAAATACTCATCAATTATTTTGTATTAAATTTATAAGAAAATAGAAATGAAAATTACTTTGCAGCAAAGTTAAATCAGGTGATATATGAGATAACACTATGATTATAAAATGCTTTAAATATTTTTTTAATTCACTAATCATGTGTTTCTTAATCAATTAATCAAAATTATGTAAAATAAATATTTTTAGCGACTCATATTAATATTATTGATTTTTTACTAAATCTTATGTTTTTTTTTAAAAAAAGTACTAAAATTTTAGATTTTTAAAATATTTTGAGTGAAACTGTTGTTTTATATTTTTAATTATTTTTCAAAATTTATGGCGTTATATATGATATATATTTTATGTAATATTTATATCCGTGAATTCCCGGATAACCACCTAGTATAAAATTAATTAGCCAAATATCCAAAATAAACTTTATTATTTGTCCCTATTTTGAGTTTTTTTGTATTTTTATTTGTTTTCCTTTAAAACCATAAGTACCTTAATAAATAAGATAAACATAATAAATAGTAGGGTATGACATTAGTCTCATCTCTCACAAGCAAAGTGGATCATCTCTTATCTCTTTCCCATGGCCTCACCACAAGCAACCAAACTGTCTCTTATAATCAGATCTCAAAGGTTGGCTTGTTGGCAGCACTGAGACATCAAACATGGTTTCTCTCTTTCTCTCTTAAAACCAATTAACCCTAAAACCCCTTTTTCAGTATTAATCCCATAAGTTCCTCTATATCATCTCTCTCTCCCCCCATTAAAACACTTCACAATCAATAAGATCTGAGCTCTTAATGAGTTTAAAACCTTCTTTTGTTCCTCCTGCAAGAACTGGGTCTTACCTCTTGTACTTGCTCTCATCTGTAAGTCTCTGAATCTCCCTGTCTTGAATCTTCTTAATATGTTTTTTTTTAGGCACATGAAATTAAACAAATAATTAAGCTTAATTCTTTGTGGATCTCCTTAACTAAAATTGAATCCTTTTCAGGATTTTAATTTTAATTAAATTCCAAACAAATGGATATGAGAAGCCATGAAATGATAGAGAGAAGAAGTGATGATAATGGCAACAATTGTGCTGGTAACAACATCATCAGTAGCATTATTACTAATGAAGATAACTGTAACGGTAATAACAACAACAACAACACTCGTGTCTCTTGCAACTCTCAAACCCTAGATCACCACCAACCCAAGTCTTCTTCCATCTCCGCCGCCGCTAACACCAACGTACGGTACCGGGAGTGTCTGAAGAACCACGCGGCGAACATCGGCGGAAGCGTACAAGACGGATGCGGCGAGTTTATGCCGAGTGGTGAAGAAGGAACTTTAGAAGCTCTCAGATGCGCTGCTTGCGATTGCCACCGTAACTTTCACCGGAAAGAAGTTGGCGACGGTGTTGGAAGCTCAGATCTTCGCCACCGTCATCACCAGTATAGCGGAGGAGGGAGAAGACCGCCACCGCCGAACATGATGCTTAACCCACTCATGCTACCTCCGCCGCCGAATTACGCTCAGATGCACCACCACAACAAGTACGGGATGAGTCCTCCCGGCGGAGGAGGGATGGTGACGCCGATGAGCGTCGCTTACGGCGGAGGAGCTGAGTCGTCTAGTGAAGATCTGAATATGTACGGACAATCGAGCGGAGAGCACGGAGGAGGTGTTACGGCGGGGCAATTGGGGTTTTCGAAGAAACGGTTTAGGACGAAGTTCACGACGGAGCAGAAGGAGAGGATGATGGAGTTTGCGGAGAAGCTAGGGTGGAGGATGAACAAGCAAGACGAAGATGAGCTCAAGAGGTTCTGTAATGAGATTGGAGTTAAGAGACAAGTGTTCAAAGTGTGGATGCATAACAACAAGACCAATGCCAAGAAATCACCAACAACAACAACAACAGGAACTCTCTAATGATGAAATGATTAAGTACTTAATCAAGAGATTATGTCAGAGTTTTTCTTTTAATCTATTGTTGTTGTTTTTTTAATGTTATCTAGGTTTTTGTAGCTAGTACGATCTTTGGATCAGTCAATGGATGTTTTGATTGCGTAGTTAATGTTTTTAATTTGGTTTGCTTTTTTTTTTATATATATATGTTTTGTCTTTTACCCAAATCGTACTTGTAATCAGCTTCTTTTACTTAGTAGTTTATGCTTATGTCTCTTTTTTTTTTTTAACACAACCATTTGGTGTTGCTGCAAAGTCCAAACTTGGATATATATATATATAAACCAAGTACGATATACATTAGTGATATTCGTTGGTTGCTGCAGGTAAGTACTTGCGTTTGTGTATGCGTTAATAATCTTGTTCGTTTTATTAACGTGGGTATTTGCATCTGCGTCTGCGTCTGTGTTAAAACGCAGCGTTCGGCGTCAAAGAAAAATCGACGCTGAAAAAACCTGCGTCTGGCGTCTTCGTCTGACGTCAGTATCAATATTTGCGATAACCAAACGAACAACAATCGGCGTCAGTGTTAGTGTCTGCGGCAACCAAACGAACAAAAATTGACGCAACCGCAGATGCCAACGCTGACGTTGATACATGGACAACCAAATAAACAACAATCGGCGTCAGCATCAGCGTCTGCGACAACCAACTGAACAACAATTGATGCAGTTGCAAACATCGACACTAACGCTGACGCTGGCACCGATACATGCACAACCAAACGAACATCACTATAATTTTAGTGTTACCAAAGAAACAAAATTTGCAATAGCGAAGCTTCATATGCAAGAATTCTAAATTCTCTTAGTTTGAGCATAAATAATCTTAAGCATCATAAATTAAGTCGTAAACATAACATTTTTAGCTGGTTAAGTTACAAGTAAATTGTGTACATATACTGTATATATGAATATTTCATATTTTTCTTATGATTTAAAATTTTGATCTATAGATACGTGATAAATATTATATATATATATATGCATACGCAAAGCGTTATGATCAAAGCTGAGCTATTTTTATATGTTTGATGTGAAATATGTCCAAAATTGCAACCATATGATTTAAGTTTACTGTAGATCTGTCACCTTCCAGCTTTGTACCAAACTGAAAACTTGAGAAAAATAAATTAAACAACAAAAAGAGATATTACAGAGGCCAAGATTATATAACTCACGACCAATGTCTCTTTTCTCTTTTTCTTTTCTGTGTCGTCACAACCTATGTATCTAAGCTACCTTTTATAATAATTGGTTATAAATACATCTTTTCGAGTTTCTATATTCTTTTGCGACCATCTTTGTTTATGAGGACTGTTGATAATTATTAATATATATATGATTTTCATCGAATTTATGTTTCTGAGAAAAAAAAAGTGGGCCAAAAGAACTATAGTACTTAAAAGCTTTCCATATCAAAGTCGAAAGTTCCTGTAAAATATACAAGTGTAAGAGCATCTTGAACCCTAAATATCCTTTACGGGTTTTTAGTTATTTTTTTTCTGTTTTAAAAAAATAAAAATTAATAAATAGATCAATCGCGGGTTGACACATGTCAGTGGGATCCGTGACCAGTGCAAACACCAGCTCCTAATCAAACAACACAAGCACCCCTTTTTGTGGGACCCACCTACTTTTTGCCTAAGCACCCCCCTTAAGCACCCTTTAAAATTTCCCTTTAATGGTGCTCTAAGAGCTTAATAGGATGCTTAGTACCAAAAAAAAAAAAAAAGAAGGGAAGAAGAAAAGAAAGAAGCGGTGCTTCTTTTAGCGTCTGAAGCATCGTTGCTTCTTCTGAATTGCGGACTCCACTGACACGTGGCGGCCCGCAATTAGTTATTTTTTTTTTTTTTTAATTCAAAAAAGTAAAAAAAGAAAAAAAAAATTAAGCACCCCCTTTTTAATTTTGGGTTGATGGTGCTCTAAGATCCAATCCTTCTTACGTGACAACATCATTTCTTGTTTTAGTCGGCTACCTTGTTCGCCTTTGAAATGGGTCGGTTCAATGGATAAAGGCCTCACTTATCTATAACAATTAGTCAGGAAAGCCCATTACAGCCCATTGTAATCACCCATATATTTTTATGAAAATGTATTGTTAAAGCCCATAACAGCCCATTAAGTTATTAACAATAGTTTACCGGACAGCCCATAACAGCCCATTAAGTTATTAACAATAGTTTACCGGACCCAAAAGCCCATACCCGAAACCGAGATGTGTATGGATATCTGAAAACTTATTCTATATATTAGGTATATATAAGTGTTTCAGTATATTTTTGGTATTACAAATATTTTTTTTAAAAAAATCATGTATAGTTTCGGATTTCATATAAAATTTTAGATTCTTAAAAATATAATTTGAGTAATCAGATAATTTTTTAGGGTATTTTTCATATTTTCATGTCAGATTTTAGATAAAAATTTGTAATATTTTTTGTATTTTTTTCCAGGTATTTTTGTATGTCTAAATCGATATGACCCAAACCAAACGTATCCAGATCAGATATAATTCAAATTAAACCCGAACCGACAAATTCTAATCATTCTATTAGGTTCCATTATCTCAAACTGATCCAGACCCGACTTGATCCAAACTAAATCTGTACCAACAAATTCTAATTATTTCATTAGATCTAAATATTTAAAATCTGAAGGATCCGGATTCAACAAACCCCGACCGGAGGATCCAATGCCTAGGTCTAAACAACAGTGTTACTAAAAAGAAAAAAAAGAAAAATGTTTTATTTATGAATGTTATCAACAAAACGCTATTAGTTTTATTATAGTTATTCAAGTGCATGTGTTTTCTTATCTCAAACTAAATGATGTTTGATCTTGCTTAGGACTACTTTATTATGATAATTGATATTAACATTTTTAATGAAATCTTTTGATTTGTTTACATATGACAAGGTAATTAATACTGCATTTATTTTTAAAAAGTGTCACTTTGATTTTCTTATACATATTTCTTTTGATAAATGATTTATTTTCTTACACATGTTAAAAACAGCTAAAAATATTTATATTTTAGTAATTATAATTAATTAACCAATAGTGTTTTAAATAATTAAAATTATTTAAAATAATATGTATTTTGCAATTAATATTAATTTTAGATAAACATAAATCGTATTGAAATTTTAAAGTTATATTTTGTGCATACAAGAAAATATTGCATACAAGAAAATATTATCAAAATATTAATAAAAATAGAAAATAATATTCAATATATCGGCCATATATACAATTTTGGAGACAGCAAAATAGATAAACTAAACTAAGAATAGTGCTGGCTTGATCAGTAATCACGTCGTGGACGGGATAAGCATCAGAATATCCTTCGGAATACATTTTAATTTAAACTAAAAAGTATTGATTATGAAGATCGATATTGCTTAATCAAAGACAATTACCACGTTAATGTTGTTGTATACTTCTTTTGGCACGCTTTTTGTATAAATCACTCTTCCCCATTTGCTAAAATAGGAAAACACAATATTCCTGTCGGGTTTCAAAGGTTTATTATATCTCTAGTTAATTTATCATAATTTAAATCTTTTTTTTTTGATAAAGATAATTTAATTTAAATCTTTAACCAAGTTTCAATTCCTCAATTATAGTACATCATACAAAGACAAATATGAAATCGAAAGAACAATACATAATCATAAATCAGTAGACAGGAGAATATATGTGATACTCGTCCTTACAATTGAACACAACAAACTTCATTAGAGCGTCATCTTCTTCATTAGCCTGACAAAAAAACAATACAGCATATATAAACAAGAGCATGTGTAGTATAAACAGTGCATGTGTAATTAAGTTATCGTTCGTCCAAGCATGTTGATTAGATTCCAATCACATATTTAATTAGCAACTTGAAGATATCCTTAATTAAAGGTTTCCCAACCTCGAGTGGTGCTTAATTAACAGCTTGTAATATTAATAAACACTCGATATGTCGACCACCGACCATGTACATAAGTAGAAATAACCAATATTTCTGTTTATGTCCATCTTATCATGACACAATGTTATGAACTTCAAAAATAATAGAGACAATTTGCATGTGATCAGTACTAACAAATACTTCCTCCGTTTCATATTAGCTGTCGTTCTAGGTTTATACACACAGATTAAAAAAATATTTAATTTTACAGATTTTCAAAATAAAAACACTATTACCAATACACTTAACCATATATCAACCAATAGAAAATATTACCAATAAATTTTGCATTCAAAACTGAAAATGATACTTATTTTGAAACAAAAATTCTACTCCAAAACGATAAATAATTTGAAACGGAAGAAGTATAGATTAATTTTCAGGTAAACATTTTCCTTTGGTGTGTTAATGTGTGTGTTTGTACTAAAATAAAATAAAATATCAAAATTTATGCATTTACATTTAAACAAACATTGTGTTAATTAAGTTTTCTTATGAAATAGTTTCTTATAAATTTTTGTTCATTTTCTTTAAATGTTTTGATAGAAAAGAAACTGTAGTGCTGAATTTTAAGATCTTTTTTTTTTTGTAACACATACTAATGATTTTTTTTTTAAGATCTAAGCACACTATTTAACATATAAACGCAATCTAAAACGATACCATAAAATCCATATTCCAACGTTCGTAATTAAATTATCTGGACAGACCGAAACTTAAGCATGTTAAACTGAAACAAATATATATATATATATTTTATAGATTAAGACAATTAAGTACCTCGTGTCAAGGTCATTGATGCCTCTTGAGTTAGATTCGAAGGTCTTGTAATTGGGCAAAGGGACACGACCAGTTTCTATGCTGATGAGATCTTCGACGAGGATGTCATAGTGACGCTTAACTTCCTCTGCAGATTTCCCTCCGACAGCGTTTGCCACATTGTGCCATCTGTCCGGTGTGTCCTTGTCGTAAACTGCCAAGGCTCTCTCGAACATCTTGTTCTGTTTGAACGTCCATATCGACCTCGAGCTTCTAGAGTTTGACGCCATTAAATATTATTTGAGAAGAGAGTGATGTAAAAGTTGCTATAAGAAGAATGGCAAGGGAGGAGGGTTCCTTATAAGGAGTAAAAAAGAATTTCTTAGAGCATCATTATCCCAAAGAACCAATCGCGGGCCGATACGTATCAATAGAGCCCGCAAACAGTGCAATAAACGATTCTTATTTAAAAGTTTTTGGAATTGTTTTTTGCACTGTTTATGGACCCTACATATCAGTGGAGCCCACGAACAGTGCAAAAAAAAACTCTTAAAAGCCTCAGATAATGATGCTCTTAGATTCGGCAAGTTGGAGTTGGAGAGTTTTTCAAGTTTTGTTTATTTTTTTCATGTTTAACTACACAAATTTATATAAAATACATTTTGTGACACATGAACGTCCATATATGTGGTCTACAAAAAGTCAATCGTAAGACTGGTGTAATGTTTTCTGATATACTATATTTTGGATAATTAAACAATAATAATGTATCGATATCTCAAGTTTCTCGATGGAAATGTTATATGTATATTATGCTTTTAATTGCAAAAGAATGTTGTTCAAAACAAAAAGAAAAATGCAAAAGAATACTAATATGATGATGCTATAAGCTTGCCTTTTTAGCAAAATTATTGAACCAAGCGATCATATCGACAACCAGTTTAAAACGTAGGGTTGAAGTTGGTAAGTTGAACAACTTGGCCTAATATACTTATTACAGACAAAAAAATTATCACGATGTTTATGTTAATATAAATACGCCACTACTTGTTTTCTTATATACATATCTATTATTTCACAGTTCTCGATATGATAGCGCAAGCCATCTATTATAGTTCGTGTTGTGAATGATAGATTTAAGAAAATATTAGTAGATAATCATAGTGGACGTATAGTATATATATATATATATATATATATGATATTATATTATAGGTTTTGACATGGAGACGACTGGCCCATTAAAAGAAAATGGTAATATATGCCAATTTTTATACCATTAGTAAATAATAGTAGGAGAAAAAGTGAACTAGTAGACATAAATTGCGTAAATTTACCATTAGTTATAGCTATCCAGCATATATTACAAGATGTCAAGATATGATAGTTTAAATTCTATTATCAGCATCAACTAATAATAATTAAAAAAACATCCAAAAATGCTTAAAATCGAACAAATAAAGGATTCGATGTCATCATCATCATCTCCATAACCAGAGTTCGTGGATCTTTTTTTTCTTCTAAAAAGCATATTCACTTACAATTTTCACCAATTCAAAATGATATAGATAACTGCATTCTCCTGGACCTTGAATCTAATGACTTTATGTCTAATGTAGTGGAAGAGACCCATCTGAATGACAAGCATCTTGACAAGAACCACCAAAAACTTTGATGGAAAAGAATAATAAGGAACATAAGGGATATTATCGTTTCCTTTTGTGATAAAGTTCTTATATCCAAATCTAATCTATTTTCTGTTTTAAATACCTCGTTAAGAAATTTTCGTTTGGGCTTCCCGTAAAATTAAGAATTCGTAATATCATACGCATATATATATATATATATATATATATATATATATATATATATATTTTTAGAAACCCAAAACAAGAAATCCCAATAATCTTGCTCTTATATCCAAATTTAAGAAATGTTTATAGTCCAAGTTAATTTTTTTTTTTAAAGTTAAATGTTGTTTTTTGGATGGAGAATATTGGTAATTAGTAGATTCGACTTGCATTAAAAAAGAACTACGTATAGTCCATTTTAACATTTACTACATGAGCGAAGGGCATGTAGCAACTACACCCTCCTCGTCGTACTGGAGGGATCGCTCAGGCCTCAAAGCCAGCCACATCGCAAATCCCAAGGTGCCTCCGTCGGTTAAAAGGAATGTTGCGGCCTTTGCAGCTTCTTCAGCTATGTCTCAGTTGTCTTCTTATAAAATAGCTCAGGAAAAACAGAAGAGAAAGAAACCGAGAAACTTCGTTGTAAAAGAATGATCCAGGAATTTATGAGTTTGAAATTTGAAGAATCAAGGAAGAATGATGAAACTATTAGTCCGCCGGCGAATGCGGCGAAACGAAAAATAAATAGATAGAAGAAACGGCAACGGAGTGATAGATGAGAAAACTTAGAGCATGTTTAATGGGAGTCTCTTAGGGAGGGTCTCTTAGCGGGATTTAAAAAACAGTCTCTTAGACCATGATTAACTCCGGATTCTTAAGTGGGGTTCTTAGCGTAATTTAAGAACCGGTTTTTAACTTTAATAAAGAAAAAGTTAAGAACCGGTTCTTAAATCTCTTATTTAAGAACCGGTTCTTAACTTTTTCTTTGTTAAAGTTAAGAACCGATTCTTAAATTACGCTAAGAACCCCACTTAAGAACCCGGGGTTAATCATGCTCTTAGCTTTTAACTAAAAAAGTTAAGAGACGTCTATTAAATCCCGCTAAGAGACCCTCTCTAAGAGACTCTCATTAAACATGCTCTAAGAGCATGTCCATTGGGGGATTCTTAGCGGAAGTTAAGAACCGGTTCTTAACTTCCGCTAAGAACCCCTCCCTAAGAACCCCCTAATGGAGATGGTCTAATATTACGTTATAAAGAATACACAATCATTTGTATTCACTTCGGCATCGCAAGAGAGAGAGGACCGACACGTAACAATATCATGACTAGTCTGAATCATTTTTATGGGGTTAAGATATCTATGTATAATTAAAAAAAAAAAATACACAATCATTTGTATTTGTTGTATTTACCGTTGTATGCCTTTATAAGACCATGTCAATATGCAACTCAATGATTGATTGAGATTGAGAAAATAACATAGAGCAGACCTAATTTCTTATATATATATTTATAAGAAATTATATTATTACGTAATAAATTGAGGAATGAGCCGAGGGTGAAGAGGAGATGCTTGAGAGGGTTACTTGCAGAGTCGAGTGAGTGGGAGCCGGACACTGCCTTGAAGCCCCGGAGACATGGTCGATGGTTTACTTGTAAAGACAAAGATATATAGAACATTTGACCATGTAAATTATATCTAATCTATGTAAATACTCCTCCATTTGCCCAATGCTCCTCCATTTGACCAGTTTCTATTTGTTAAAGGAAATGGAGTGTGAGTTTATTACAAATTTTGCTGTTTGTACAATGAATCGTGCAGCCCATTGAAAGTTTAAAACGTGAAGTATGTTCTAACAACTTTTTATAGGTGGCTTTCCGTGAAGCCCATGTCATATCTTGAGTGGTACCATCAAACCATCAAAAGTGTCTTTTGACTCTTGTGGCATCTAGAAGCTTTGACCACCAATACATGGAAATTTCTCGCAATGCTTTTTTGACCTTGGTCTTCTAGAAAGGAGTAATTTAAAAAAATTAAGCGA
Source organism: Sinapis alba (assembly GCA_012274485.2). Classification (NCBI taxonomy): domain Eukaryota; kingdom Viridiplantae; phylum Streptophyta; class Magnoliopsida; order Brassicales; family Brassicaceae; genus Sinapis; species Sinapis alba. The sequence continues at coordinate 42,615 of MU106695.1, forward strand.
ATTAGTACTGTACTGCATCAAAAATAGAAAATGTCTCTCAATTTTTTTTTCTAATTTTGGTATTCTAGAAAAGAGTAATTTCAAAGTTTTAAATATTTTCTCATGACGAAAAAAAATATTTTATCAAAAAGGATAAATGAGTAAGCAAAATATTATTCCTTCTGTTTCGATTTAATTGTCGTTATAGAAAAAAATTCGTTTCAAAATAAGTGTCGTTTTTTAGTTTTAATGTAAAATTTATTAAGAAGTTCTCTAGTTTATTTTTTATTGGTTAAAATATGGTTAGGTGCAAAAGTAATTGTGTTTTTATTTTGAAAATATACAAAATTATTATATGTTTTATTAATATGTGTGTATAAACTCAGAACAACGACAATTAAAATAAAACGGAGGAAATATCCGTTAAGAAAAATAGCAAAATCAATCGCATGGCGTGACGTTTGAATCGGATGAGAGAAATAGCAGACAGAGACTACTAAAAGTCAAAACCAGAAACTCTTCAGACAAAGGTTATTATCGTAAACTCATAAACTCACACGGTCACAGTTCCTATATAATACATTCATCCGACGGTGACCAAACAATTCAAAAACTATTTTACTAAAACAACACAACACAACACAAAAATCAATGGCGACGGAGAAAAGCAAGATTCTGGTGATCGGAGGAACCGGTTACATCGGAAAGTTCATCGTTGAAGGCAGCGCCAAATCAGGCCACCAAACATTCGCTCTCGTTAGAGAAGCCTCTCTCTCCGATCCAGCCAAGGGCAAAATCGTCCAGAACTTCAAAGATCTTGGCGTCACCATACTATATGTACGTAAACATATCGAGTTTTTATTCTTCTTTATAATAATAATCTGTGAAACATGAACAGATACATAATATATACTCAGGGAGATTTAGGCGATAAGGAGAGCTTAGTGAAGGCGATTCAACACGTTGATGTAGTCATCTCCACCGTTGGTCTCTCTCAACTCATGAACCAAGTCAACATCCTCTCTGCTATTAAAGAGTCTGGCAAACATATTAAGGTTAGTGTTTCTTTATGTCAAGATTGAAAACCATAATTTAGCACCAAAAAAAGATTTAAAACCATACAAATATAAGATACAATAACATGTTTTGTGTATTATTCGGACATGTAAGACATTATGAAAGTCCGGAATATAAATAATAATAATAATAATAATAATAATAAGGATAATTCTCTCAAATAGTTAATTTTAAGTTTTTGTCACAAAAAATGTTAAGAAATGACTAAAATAGTTCATTTTTATTTTAAAATTTTTAAACTTTTTTTTTTAATTTTTATTATGAAATCTAATTCTAAAACTCGATCACTTAACTCTAAAGCTTAAGTATAAATTTAGTTAAATCTATGAATCAAAATATTTATTTATTTCTTTAAATAAAATATTTTAGTCATTTTCTTTCCTAAATGCTATATTGTGAAAATAAACTAAAAAGAAAGATTATTATAGAGAATTTATCTAATAATAATATGATAATATGCTTGTTGATTTAAAAATGTCTACAGAGATTCTTGCCGTCTGAGTTTGGCAACGATGTGGATCGAACCGTGGCGATTGGACCAGCAAAGTCAGAGTTTGCAGTGAAGGCTGAGGTCCGTCGTGCAGTTGAAGCTGAAGGTGTACCATACACATACGTTATCAACAATTGCTTTGATGGCTATTTCTTAGCTACATTAACTCAATGTGAAACCAGACTTACATCTCCTCCTAGAGACAAAGTCACCATCTATGGTGATGGTAACACTAAAGGTAATAATAATCAATGCTTTTTGACATTAAACATGATTAAAAAGAGAAAAGATGAGAGAAATTTTTCTGATTTGTTTTGAATGAAAATGCAGCTATTCTAAACAAAGAGGAAGACATTGCTGCATACACCATGAGAGCCGTTGATGATCCAAGGACTCTCAACAAGAGTGTTTACATCAACCCTCCAAAGAACATTGTGTCACAAAACGATGTCGTTGCCTTGTGGGAACGCAAGATTGGTAAAACTCTTGAGAAGACTTACGTTTCTGAGGAAGAACTCCTCAAGAAAATCCCACGTAAGTTTACTACAATATGCATATAACTTTTCTTGACGACAATCAGGGCATGATTATTGTGGAGTTTTTAGAGTAGGGTTCTTAACGTAATGTAAAAGTTGTCTAACTTTAATTTAAAAAAAAAGTTAAGAAATGATTCTTAAATAAGATAAACTTTTTCTCAGTTAAAATTAAGATACGGTTTTTATATTATGCTAAGAACTTTGTCATAACAACTCTGTCCTAAGAGCTCTGTAATAAACATGGCCTCAAAATCACGTGTTTGCTAATACTTTTCTATCGTTTTTTTTTCTTTTTTTTACTAAAATACTTCTCTAACGTTTATGCAGAGTCTCCCCATCCTCTAGATCTTCTCTTGGCTTTGAATCATGCCATCTTTGTGAAAGGAGACCAAACCTTGTTCACAATAGAGCCTTCCTTTGGAGTGGAAGCTTCTCAGCTCTATCCTGATGTCAAGTACACAAGTGTCGATGAGTATCTCAACCAGTTTGTCTGAGAAAAGAAACTCCTCTTCGTCTTATAGCAACCATTTACAATTGTAATGAGAGTTTAATGACACTATTGGTCTGTAATAGTACTAAACTGAATAAAACATTATATATAATTGTTTTTGCATCATTATTGATTGATATAACACAAGAGTATTCTTGTAAGAAGCATAAACTTGAAGAAGCATGGATCCATCCACACATCACTTGTTCACCTTAGATGCCCAACCAGCGATCACAAACTCCTTCTTAGCTTTGGTTTTCTCGAACGACTCTCTAGAGAACAAAGCGTTAGCATAGCTACGAACATTGGTGAAGCTCTCAGGGACAGACCATTTCTTGTAATGACCAAGAGCAATCTCAAGATGGTAAAGCTTTGGTGCTAAACTCAGATCAACCGCAGTAAGTTTCTCACCAGCTATAAAAGGACCAGGACGCGTCTTAAAGTGATTTTCCAAGGTTTCTAAGTCGGCAACCAAAGCCTTGTCGGATCCGTCATTGGGGTCTTTACTTGTCAAGAAAGTCACAAAAGCACCAAAGATTTTTGATCCCACGGAGGTGAACTCAGGAGGAGTCTTGAGAGAAGGCTCTGGATATTTCTCCTCGAGGGTCTCGACGATGACGTCTGAATCAGCCACCCATTTGCCGTCAAGCTTCATCACCGGAACCTTACCTTCCGGACTAATGTCTAAAAACCTATAAAAAGTACAAAATGTCACACAATATAGAGAAAATCTATCATCTGCAAGCACGAATTTGAGATTTAGAGATCATAAACATTTTAAGTTTAATCTTAATAAAATTTTTTTTTTGATAATTTGGAGGCCATAAAGTATAATAACTAATTAAAAATTAGGGGATAATGCGAGTGTTTCATGACTTCATCTCACTATGCACAGGTTATGATCATCATCAAAGAATCTTGTGCCCCAACTCAACTCTATTAGGGACAAAGGTCTCACATCGGTAGCTGGAAGGGATAGAACTAAATGGTAACATGATACTATGTTAAGCTAGATGGGTTTCCAATCTAGAGTCAATTGGTGATAATAGGAGTGGCTCATTTATCCTATATATTGCTTAGTATCCCTTTCAACTATCGATGTAGGATCTTTGTCCCTAATACGTCCACTCAAGATGATGGATTTTTAAGCGTCAATTTCAGAATATTTGGGCAACGATCGATGAGCCAACCTTAAGCAGGATCGATAATGGATCGGACTGGATTATTTGGATAGGGATCTAATAACATGTTAAGCTAAATGGACTTTCAACCTATGATGATAAATGAAATGGTTCATCTATTTTATATATTGCTTAGGATCCTTTCCAATTAACGATGTGGGACCTTTCTCTCTAATAAACTCATCTTCATGGTTAAATCAGACATAGGGTTCACAAAACTAACCATTGGGGTTTGTCAGAGACGTTAACCAGATGGATCTTGTAAGAAAGTTTCTTCTCTTCGAGGGTGAGAAGAACACGTTGGGTGAACGGGCCTGGAACAGAAAAAAAATCAAACGTATTCATTGATCACATTTCAAAACCCTAGTTTGTGAGATCAAAGCTTGATGTGTAAAACAAAAGACAAAACCAAGATCGATGAGGGGGAGAAGACATACAGTCACCGAGAAAATCAGGAGCACCAACAGCAGCCTTCACGCAGATTTCGAGAGCCGCCATCGACGATCTTCAGATTACGAAATAAATCAAATCAAGAGAATATATATATATATATATATATATATTCTACTCCCTCCGTTTGATATTAGTTGTTGTTCTAGGTTTATGCACACAGATTAAAATGACTAATATTTAAAAGTTTGAGATTTTTTTTGGCACAAACACGAATTGAAAGTTTTTTTGGTTTTAGTTTGAAAGTTTAAAGTTTTAATAATGGATGTTGTCTCTTTATCAAAGCTTATGACTGATTTAATTAAAAAGGAATTAATTGAAACTATGACGTCACAATTTAAGTGGTCGTTATGAAGTTGGTTTCAAGTTCCGACATTATCGAACCTTCTGCACTAAAGAATTAATTAGAGAGAATGGTTTAGGAATGTGAGTGAAGGAATTGACTATTTATGGACCAAACACTGGTTGATTGATTTACGATTATATCCTTACCAACCGTTTATTCCAAAGTGCAAGATACTCTCTCTGTTTCTCGATTTCTAAAAAATTTTGAAAAAAACTTTCGTTTCAAAAAGATATATTTTTTATGTTTTCAATACATTAATTAATGACAAATTGTACATTTCAAAAAATATAATTGCATTTACTATAATTTTATTGGTTAAAAATTATGGGAAATAGTTCATTAAGAAAAACAATGCATTGGTAATTACAATTTTATATTTTTTTTAATAAGTGTGAAAAACTTAGAACATACATCTTTTCGAAATGGATGGAGTATTTGATTCAGTGTGAGCTAGTTTTGTTTCTACCTCAACCTCTACTTTTAAAAACTAATTAGGATCACATTGGTTGATTTGCAATAATACACTCACCAGAACTTTGTTTTATTGGTAGACTAGTGGTGTGCTCGCGCTACGCACGGGTTGTTTGATATTTATGCTATTCAACTTTGTAAATTTTCTTTGTTGGTTTGTTGTATAAATTGAAATCTATGTCATGTGTTTGCTATCTGTGTTAATGTAATCGTATTTTATAATAATGTGATGCTATTGCTTCATGGAAGTTAAAGTAATTTTTCATGTTGGACACATTGTTTCGTAAGTAACCTTTTATGTTTAATAATGTATAGTGTAAATGTACATATCACAAAATATATGTTGGAGGATGACATAGACAAATTGTTATTGTAGATAAGAAATATTATTTTTTGTGGCGAACATAACATGTTTTACTGGTGTAGTACAGAATAGTCGTTGTATTTTGAATTATAGTAAAAACTCTATAAATTAGTAATATTAAGATTGTAATATTGTATTAATTTATAGAATTCTTAATCTATAAAAAAATTATAGACTTATTTTAGAATATATTTTATAAAATAAAAAAACAGTTGATATATATATATATATATATATTAATTAAATTTTAAAAGTTGAACTTTTATATCATTTTCTTATATTATTCGATGTATACGCAATATGTTCCATAGAATAGAATGTAAATGTGATTTTAGATATAATATTAGTAAATATTATCAAAACATGTTCAAGTGTTAAAAAATAGAAATGAACTCTATTGTGGGCTTTATTGCTTGCAGAGCGATAAAGTAACACTCGAAATTTTTAACTCTACTCGATGCAATGTTTTTTATGTGGTTCCAACACTGGTCTCCCACATTATAATTTTACTTCCAACCAATTTTATCAATATATGTATCTCCAGATCCCATGTCTCAGTCTTTGAAACTTTGACATGATTGGTTGGTGGAAAATGTCCAATTTTAAACTGCAAATGCTCAAAAAAACAATGATTATTGCAGCTTTTGGGGAATAAAACCTCAATATATATATATATATTAATAATGTGTTTTACTCTCTCTCTCTTTCTCTCTTCGATTTTTATTAGTCTTTTAAGCCTCAAGACATCTTTAAGAGGTCCAATATGTAAAAGCCCAAATCAAAAATATCATTCAACAAATGAGAGTGTGACAAGTGTCCTAAAATGCCCCAAGGAGAGATTAAACTCAACTTTATAGTATTAGATGTTTTTCGTTTTCTTGTTGTTAATTCTTCCAAGCTAACTCTAAGTTGTTTAATTTACAATATAAATTCCTATTAGCTGTTTTTTTTTTTTGCAACACAAATTCCTATTAGCTGTTTAAATTTCTTTTTGCTTCAGTTCTAAAGAAATCTAATACTCCCTCCGTTTCATATTATTTGTCGTTGTAGGGAAAAATTTTCGTTTCAAAATAAGTGTCGTTTTAGAGTTTCAATGCAAAATTCATTAATAAGATTCATAGGTAATTGTGTTTTTATTTTTCTATTGGTTGAAATATGGTTAGGTGTATAGGTAATTGTGTTTTTATTTTGAAAATATACAAAATCATGTGTTTTCTTAATATATGTGAATAAACCTAGAACGACAAGTAATATGAAACGGAGGGAGTAATTGATTCCCTTCAACAACAAACGTTGCCTAATTTTTCGTTTAAGTATAAGGATGGGTATTGATCAAAACGAATATGAGGAATGCAAAAAGAGAGTGCAAAATAAACAAAACAAATAATAGTACTTTAATGTATTTAAAAGGTTCATGTTTTAGTTTTTTTTTTTACAAATAATAGTAATTTTTCTGTATTTAAAAGGTTGATGTTTTAGCTTTATAGACCCTAGTCATGGATGCCATCTCTGATCTCAGGAGGTCGAAGAGTTGGATAGAGTGGATAAAAATACAGATTCACAATTTTCATATAAAGATGAGAAACAATGAAATTTGTAAAAATAATGTATGCAAACTATAAGTATTATGTTCAATCTTCTAATGTTTTTTGAAAATAATGTTCATTTCTTAAAGCTAAATTATTTTATACCAAAATATTAAAAAAAGTAGATTGATACTATTAACAACGGATGACAAAGTGCATATACCAAAAAAATTATATAAAATTAGTGTCCAACCAGACATATGAACATGGCGTTATAGAACACCGCCAAAATTTTAAACAATATATTTATCAATGTTTCATATAAATATAAAACTAATATAAATGACATTATTTTGTCTCTTATGACATATTTAATTATTTTTATATAAAACAAAAATCATAAAAGTAAAAAATAAAAAATAAAAGTGAGAAAAACATAACATATCAGGTTGGTGTAGGACATGGATGTTTTTATTTTGCTTTTTGATCTACATAAGAATACTGATTATTATGCCAAATATACATTTACACTAAAAAGTAGGATTATTTTCTAAGAAATTTCCTAATGACACATGAACCATTTTATTTTGTTTTGTCTCAATAACCATAAGGGATATGAGCAACCAACACTATATACATACAACAAAAACATGACCCTTTATTGGAACTGAAGGTATCAATACTTACATTTCTTGGAACTGAAGCAAAACTTTTCTAAACAGCTAATAGGAATTTAATTTATAAATTAAAGTTTGGTACGAGTAAGATAAGTGTTTGAGGTAGAAATTAAATAAAATATATTATAACTGACTTAAAATTGAAGCAAGTTAGAGGTTGATAAGGATATAATCGTAAATCAACCAGCCAATTGTCTGGTCCATAAATAGCCATTATATATCTCTAGCAATTCAAATCTCACACATACTCACTCATTCTCAACGTTTGAAAAAAAACATGGCCACAGAGAAAAGCAAGATTCTAGTAATCGGAGGAACTGGTTACATCGGGAAATTCATTGTCACAGAAAGCGCCAAAGCTGGCCACCTAACATTTGCTCTCGTTAGAGAAGCCTCTTCCTCCGATCCTGTTAAAAGCAAAATCATCCACAACTTCAAAGATCTTGGCGTCACAATACTACAAGTACGTGTGAAACTCTTTTTTTCACTGCTAGTTAAAGGTTATAAAACGGTTTCTTTTGCTTAAACTTTCTATTTCAATTTGATCATTGCGTTGGACAGGGAGATTTGAACGATCACGAAAGCCTAGTGAAGGCCATAAAACAGGTTGATGTGGTGATATCTACTGTTGGAAACATGCAAATCTTGGATCAAACCAAAATCATTTCCGCCATTAAAGAAGCTGGTAACGTCAAGGTTGGTATTTTATTCAAACCCATTACTGATATAAGTTAGGAGAAAAATTCAAAAGTATAGTTTATTCATTAGCCAATTAATTTATTTATACAAATTCTCAAATTGGATAAATAATTTATCTACATGTAACAGGAAATAAATATATTTAACAATAAGAAAATATATACAATTGCAACTTCTCATTTAACTTAATCTCTATCCGAGATCTCCTAACAATTACATAAAATTAGTAATCCTAATAACAAATGATTCAATGAAATGAGTATAGTTATAGAAAAATCCAATTGTTCCATAGTCTCATACTCCCTCCGTTTCATATTACTTGTTGTTTTAGGTTTATGCACACATATTAATAAGACATATGATTTTGTATATTTTCAAAATAAAAACACAATAACCTATACACATAACCATATTTCAACTAATAGAAAAATAAATTAGAGAATCTTATTAATGAATTTTGCATTGAAACTCTAAAACAACATTTATTTTGAAAGGAAATTTTTTTTCTACAACGACAACTAATATGAAACGGAGGGAGTAATATTTTATATATTTATTTTGGCAGAGATTCTTGCCGTCCGAGTTTGGGGTGGACGTGGACAGAACAAGTGCAGTTGAGCCGGCGAAATCGGCTTTTGCAATGAAGGTTCAGATAAGGAGAGCCATAGAAGCAGAAGGAGTACCATACAGTTACGTTGTTAACAACTGCTTTGCCGGTTACTACTTGCCTACTTTGGTTCAGTTCGAGCCTTCTGGTCTCACTTCTCCTCCTAGAGACAAAATCACCATTTTGGGCGATGGAAATGCCAAAGGTTTGAACATTTATAATAATTCTAAATATACATACTGAACGTAAAACCTAAGAGTTTTGGTCTTTCAAAACTAAGGCCATCTTTATGGTTTCTTAAAAAAAAAAATTTTGTCTGAAAAAAAAAATAAAATTAAAAAATGCACCAATCGCGGACCGCCAAGTATCGGTGGGGCCCACGAACACTGCAAATAACCCTATGGAAACGTTTTTCTTTGGCGACATTTGCATACGTTTCTTATTTTTTTATGCCCCCCTCTTCACTACTTTTTGCTTAAGAACCCCATTTTGTGGAGGGATAAAGATGCTTTAAGTTCGCCCGTTTTTACCGGACATATAAAAAAAATCTTAAGATTTTTATGATCATTTTTGTAGCTGTGATCAACAAGGAGGAAGATATTGCTGCTTACACAATCAAGACGGTGGATGATCCAAAAACCCTTAACAAAATCCTCTACATTAAGCCTCCTAAGAACACCTTGTCAATGAACGAAATGATAACCTTGTGGCAGAACAAGATCGGCAAGTCTCTTGACAAGACTCACATCTCAGAGGAACTAGTCCTCAAAAGCATCCAAGGTTTAGTATCTTTCACTTTTAGATTTTCTTTTATATTACTTACCACCTTTTTCATTATTTGAACTTTAAAAAGTTTTTTAATATATGTTTTTTTTTTGTGGCAGAGTCTCCGTTTCCCATCAATGTTCTTCTGTCCATAAACCACTCGGTGTTTGTGAAGGGAGATCAGACCAATTTCACTATAGAGCCTTCGTTTGGTCTTGAAGCCTCTGAGCTTTACCCTGATGTCAAGTACACGAGTATTGCCGAGTATCTCAGTCACTTCGCTTGAAGAAAATTTAGCAAAAAAAGTCTAAATTACCACACGATGATGGCCTGAGTTTCATATTGCAACAATAAAAGAGTTTGTGTCACGTACTTCTAAATGTATGTGTGTGCATGAGTTTGTGTCTTTTCAAATAGTTTTACCTCTGTTTCTCATCTTTATATGAAAATTGTGAATCTGTATTTTTATCCACTCTATCCAACTCTTCGACCTCCTGAGATCAGAGATGGCATCCATGACTAGGGTCTATAATCTAAAACATCAACCTTTAAATACACAAAAAGTATTATTATTGTAAAAAAAAAAAAAAAGAAAAAAAAACTAAAACAGCAACCTTGTAAATACATAAAAGTACTATTATTGTTTTGTTTCAGTTAGGCGAGATTTTAGTCGACTACCTAAAAACCGAATTATCCGAACTAAGCGAACCTGCATGCCTAAGTCCAGACCCCAGAATGAAGTTGATTGAGACTTCGAGGTGTTTATTTTTAGACAATGTAGAGTTATATAAGATCATATAAAGCTCAGAAACTCTTAACACTCACCCAAAATATAAGAATAAATAAAATATCGATTTAAGATCAAAGTACAATTGTTTTCGTGTTTCCTAATCCAAACACAAGAAAAAATCAAAGAGTTGGGTTTGTTGAACATGTCGTCTAACCGTATCTAATTGTTTCTTAATCATGTTGGAATAATTCTATATAGTTGTTCCGTTTATGTCGGAATAACTTTGCTGGCAACTGTGTGTTGTCTCTTAAATTGTTTGTTAGTTCTGAATAATGCAATCGTTTGTTCGGGGCGATGCCAAGATCAGACAGTGTTGAGCTCTGTTGCTACACCTAACCAGTCAATAAATACTACTACGACTAGCTCACTCGGTCTACTTTATAAAATGTATATGCATCAAAAACTATGATTAATCTTAAAACAATATCTGCAAATATATAAACCTATATGTGTGTAAGAACTAGGAAGTTTTCCTTGTGCATGTGACTCTCACCCCATTCTCACGTGATTCTCGACCATTTTCCCAATTAACCCATTTTTATTTCCGCATGTAACATTCGAATATTCTGCTACAAATGACCTCGTTAAATTATACTCCCTCCGTTTATATTACTTGTCGTTGTAGGTTTATGCACACATATTAAAAAAACATACGATTTTGTTTATTTTCAAAATAAAAATATAGTTACCTATACACCTAACTATATTTCAACCAATAGAAAAATAAAGTGAAGAATCTTATTAATGAATTTTGCACTGAAACTCTAAAAAGACATTTATTTTGAAACGAAAATGTTTTTCATACAACGACAAATAATATAAAACGGAAGAAGTACTAAACTGAAATATATCCAGTATATGTACTAGGGGAAACTAGAAATCTTCAAATGAAAAAATAAATATAGAAATGGATCTCTTCATCTACATGGAAGTTTCCATATAGAAAATATTGTAATAAGATGACATAATAATTAGTGATATGGTAGGCAACTAATCATTGTTTCCATAGACAGGAGACAAAACATTTTTGAAGATAATAGAATTCACCAAAAGTTTAAGAATCTTTATATATTATGTTATCCAGTATGGACAGTCCTTGGTCCTTCCAGGCAGTACGGATGGCTGATTGTACCAGCCTATCAGTCCGTATGGGTTGATTTTTCATTGGTTGAATGTCCCACACAAGAATATAGTACTAATAATTTTATATTTGAAAAAGCCAAACAATATTAGATCAGAAAACTTATGATGTCTATATAATTAGGATCCCCTAATAATCAGTGTCAGTGTATCTCTCCCTCTCATAATCAAATATTCTATCGATCGTTTCACTTTCCTGATTCAATTTTCCCAAGAATAATCTCAATCTTCATCGTATTCAGTTTCTCAAACTCAGAGCAAAGCATTTATACACCTTCGCTGTTTTCACTGGAAACATAAACAATTCAGACAACAACTAAAAAATAAAAAACATGACAAAGCCGTTTGAGTTTCATGGTGTGGAGGCGGAGAAAGCAGAAGCAATGAGGAGATACAACAACCAAAGAACGTTTCAAAACGTTACACGAGCGTGCGCTTTAGCTTTACTGTTTTACTTCTGGTTTCCGACAGTGACGGTTTCACTACTTGCTGTCGGAGACTGGTTTTACCGAACCGGAACGGTTATCGTAACCAATCGTACTGTTGTCTTCGTCTCAGCGAACTTACTCGTCGCTTTGGTTTTCCTTCTTTCTCGCGATCGCGACGAAGTGAGTAGTACCAAGTCAGATCTATACGATCAGTACTCCTCCTCTTCCTCTTCCTCCGCCGTGATCGTAACCGCCGCCGATGAAAAAGTGGTGGAGAGTGATGATTTGAAAAACCAAACCGTTGCGGTGGTAGTTGCGGAGAAGCAAATCATTCCGGCGATTATGGAGGAGAATGTGGTAGTGAAGGCGGTTACGACGGAGTTAAAGAGAACCTACAGGAGGACTAAATCGGAGAGGAAGAAGAAGGTTAACCGGCCGGTGACGGAGTTTCGAAGGACCGAGTCAGCGAACTCGGCGATAGAGAGGTTAAGCAGCGAGGAGTTTCGTTTGAAGGTAGAATCATTTATAATGGAGAAGAAGAGATGTCTTGTTCAGGAAGAAAACGACGTCGTTGAATGTCGAGAGCATAGTTCTTATGGACTTGAGCTAGTTGGTGCTCACTCTGGGTATGGCTCGTGGTAACTGCTAAGTAGATGTGATGATCTTGAAATTATGTTATCTACTTAAGATTAGTTTTAGGAGCGCTCAAAATCATTGGCTATATATTTCATTGCTGATGAGTATGTTTTATGACGGTGAAGCGAAATTAGCTGATTTTCTTTTGTTACAAAACGTATTTGAATAAAATATCAATCGTACGGTTTGTCATATCAACTTAGCTTCTTCTAAAAAAATGTTTGGTTGCCACCAAAAAAAAAATTTTAAATGATGCTTCCTCCGTTTTATTTTAATTGTTGTTTTGGATTTATAGACACATATTAATAAAATATATAATTTTGTATATTTCCAAAATAAAAACACAACTATCTATATATATAATCATATTTCGAACAATAAAAAAATAGATTGAAAAATCTTCTTAATAATTTTACATTGAAACTATAAAACGATACTTATTTTGAAACGAAAATTTTCCTCTACTACGATCTACAACGACAATTATATCAAAACAAAGGGAGTACACTAGAAGAAGTTTTCTCTATTTTTTTTAATGATTTCCCTCAAAAGTGATGTACCATTTATTGGAGATGGTTACCGTTTCAATTAGTTTGCTGAAAAATGGCAATTCCACTGGATCAACTAGAAAAGTGAGAAAATGGATTACTTGTTATCTTTTTCTTAGAGCATCTCCAACCCCACTCTATTTTTCACTCTAAAATAGAGTTTAGAGTAAAAAGTGCTCCAATGGTACTCTATTTCTCACTCTATAATAGAGTAAAAAATAGGTTTACTCCAAATATAGAGTAAGTTGTTTTTTTTTTGTTCATCACTCTATTTTTCACTCTAAAATAGAGTAACATTGGAGTAAACTTCAACTCTATTATAGAGTTACTCTATTTTAGTGTAAAAAATAGAGTAAACCATTGGAGATGGTCTTATACTATCCAACGTTAAAAAGTATTAGATGATAATCATATGTTTTATGGAGGATTAGTGCATAAGCAGACACCTAAAACAAGTTTAGACTGTCTAAAACAAGTTTTAATAGATTGTTTTATTTATGACTGATTTGCCGTTCAGATTGACGTATATATGTTGTCTAAGCCGATTTTTACTACACTAACTAAAACTAACGTGGTTACACTTTCCATGATACTGTTATTATAATAAACCCAGTATCTACCTAATTTTATTCAATAATTTTTGAATGTATCAGTGTCACTTGTAATCTTATAAAATGACAATAAACCTTCTCTTTTTTCATTTTATTTGTTCCCTGATATTTACTCACTCGTCTATATAGGTTGAAGTTAATCAGGCCTCTTCTTCAACAACTTCTTTTGTCATGAATAATTGGCAATTATAGTCACCAACAGTTCCACTTAGTTTCCTAAGAATATTTCTCAAAAATGTTCACTGGGGTGTTCCAAAGGACCACCCAATGATACTTTCCTTTTATATTTGAAATTGATTTTATAAACGAATCTAACATTTTGTTGCAGGAAGAAACAAATACTTAAAGAAAACCCAACAAAAGATGATAGTAGAAAGAAAGACATGTTACATATATTAATATTATCCTTGGATTCCTACCAGCTTCTTGATTCTTTAATTGTTACTTTTGTAGTGTCACATAAATTGGTTATGTTTTTTGGCCTTTTGACAAGAAATTTATACATTAATCAAACTTTTCGGAAGGTTCATCATCCACTTGCGACAATTGATTAAAGAACTCAATGTGGTAGTGTGCCATTATTGAGTATTTTCTATGTATCCCCTTAGCAAACAGAGATCATTTCTTATTTGTATTTGTATTGTTGTTTTGCAGAGGTTGTTCCTTCAGAACAAACCTGTCATATAAAATGCTGTTAGGACTACTTTTACATAGAAAAGCTTACGAGAAGGCCAATGGAAGAATGTATAAAATAAATCCGAAACTAACTGATAATCATTTTAGTAATCTAACCCAAATACAATTAGCACAACCAGTTAGATATTTTTTATTTTTATAAAAATCTTGGGGTACCCCAGACCCATGGAAAGACTCAGACTAATCTTCAAAAAGGTGGTGCAGTCCAACTTTCACTCTGGATATTTAAATAGACCGTACGATAGGCTTATATCTGCGTGGCCACAAGATGAAGTGTAGTTGGATGTCTTCGAAGCCAGGTTGCTTAGCAATCCCAAAGCCCACCACCTTGTGGTTAACCAGTTAGATATTACCAAGAACAAATACATCGATATTGAGTTACAAACTCTAAATAGACTATGTAGGATAGTTGAGGACCTGAAGTTATAGTGTTCAACTTTTGGTGTACTTTACCTTTAGTTAGTGAGCTCCCAAGTAAAATCATGTCTCGTCACCACAAGCCTTATACGTTAATACATGTTGCAAATGAAAGATTATCTTAAGAAGATAGAACACATACTCCAATCTACAACATGAGAATTGTGTACGTGCAAATGACTTCATATAACTTGTTACACAAATTTAACTGTATGAACGAGAGAGAATCGATAGCAGCTCGAGACTGTACTGGGCCTTCTCAGTTATTTGGGCTTTAGACCCATCTTCGTATATACTTTCAGAATACAAGGGTTATTATTTTTCCAAACGAAAACTTTCTTTACTATACTTGACTAAGTATATAGATTTTAACTAAGAATTGTAGGGCTTTACCCCGAAGGGAGCCCTTCCAGAAATTCTCGAAGGCCCAAGACAAGCTTAGGCCCAGGAGGGGGTTTGGAAATAGTTTTCAACCAGCAATAGACGCGCCTCGGTTAGTACCTCATTAGCTGCGTCATTGCCCCAAGCGCAAAGATGCTTCAAAAGATAGCACGCGAGACTGTATTTATAGCGCAACTTTATGAGCTTCAGCATTTCCACAACCGATGTGGGACAAATACACGCACCACATTAAATACACAATCAAAGCTTTATGTCTTGGGCCGGCCTCTTAATTTGAGCCCAGCCATTTTATCTGTTACGTTGTTAATAATATCCGAACTAGTTTTCTACAGTAAAACCTTAATCCTAACAAGAAATATGCATCAGTATTATATAGTAGAGTTCTTATGAAATCGACATTCTTGTATATGTATTTAAATAAAAATATGTTGTTACTATGTGATCAGAAACAGCAACAAAACCTCCACAGCAAAAAATACAAAGTTGGCATCGGCTCTTTATTGTATTTCATCTCTCTCTGTCCTTTCGAATGAGCTGGTTTAGATAGGTTCTGGGTTGATTCTCAACTAGAGTAGATTCTGGGCTTTTAGGTGTTTTTACAATGTAAAACAAAAAAACTGGTATGGGCTCTGTTTATTAAAATTTTCTACGCTTGGAATAGAATAGCAAATAAAATACAATGTTATATTGAAATCGTGATATTAAATTTATTTAAAAATATAAATTTAAGACTGAAGATGGTAGGGACCGCGCGAACGCAGGCCCCCTCTGCCACAAATAATGACGTAGGCTCTTTCTCATGGAAAGACCTTAAACTAAGCACCCCTCCTTAGTGTGCAATGGTGGTCACTAGCCTAGGCCACTCGTCTTCTTGATCACGAGTTGACCCCGTCCAGGTAAGTACTTTACTCGTTGCGTCAAGGTCTTATCTTATACTCTTCTTCTCCAATCATTTTTTGTAGCGTAACCGATGTGGGATCTTATAATTAACACACATCATGCTGTTTGAAGCTCCTCTTATCGAACAACGTGCTGGTCTTACAACTATTTGAACCGCAGGGCTTTTAAGTAATTAACATGGGCCAAAGTTATAGGCTCGCTCGCTTACAGTTGTATTTGGTTTTCCCATCTGATTTTAAAACTGATCTATTTGTAAGATAAGTTTTAAAGACACTGCAGTTTTTCTTTTCTTTCAATTCGTATGCTAACCATGTCCATATATACCGCTTTGACTAAGGTGATGATTGTTTAAATGGTTTTTAGATTTTAGTTTTTGGTTTTTAGATTTTGGTTTTTAAATTTTAGATTTTGGTTTTTGATTTTAGATTTTGATTTTACAGTAGATTTTAGTTTTTTTTTTTAAACTTGAATGGTGATCCTAGATTCTGGTTTTTGGTTTTTGTTTTTATTTTTTTATTTTTGAATTTTCTGTATATTTTGATTTCTCTAAAATTTGATAAAACTGTATAAGTGTGGCAAACTATATAAAATAATTTAAAAATATTTTAAATTCTATATTTTAATATATTTTCATAATTTTTTTTCTTTCTAAAATTCCAGATTAGTGATTTTTGGTCTATTATTTATAAAGTTAACTTTTTATGCACTATAACATTAACTTAAAAGTTATTTAAAAAAAAAAACTAAAAACAAAATAATATATCAAAAATTTAATTAATAATATCAATAGATTATTAAAAACATGTAACTTTACGTTAAATTATATTTTAAATAATTAAATTAATTTGATTGATAAGTTTTAAAAAAATATATATTTTTATATTAAGTTAAGCAAATGATTCTTACTAAACCTTATTTGTTTATAGTAATTATTATTATTTATTTGTTTTCTTATATTAATGCTAAAAACTATTTTTTTTGAAAAATAAAAAAAATAAAAATCTATCGTAAGTGTAAGAGTGGAAAAACCACCAAAACTTGATTTTGGATTTTTGTGTTGAAAAACAGTTACTTGCAAAAACTAGTTTCCTATACTTTAGAAAATCTATTTTTCTGAAAATCTTGATTGGATGAAAAGTGGTTTTTGAAAAAACAAAAACCAAAAACTAATCTAAAAACTACAAACAATCATCCTCTAAGACTTCTGCTCACTGAATAAATTAATAATTATTTCTTCAATAAAAACAACTGCAAATCTGAAATTAACTTAAACAGACAACGCCAAACAAGATGAGTCTAAAAATACAATCAGAGTGAACTTAACGTGCATAAGTACGACGACGTAGATTAATAAGTAATATGTACACATCACGCTACATATTATATTTAATACATTACATTTTTTTTTTGTTTCTGGGACAATGGGTTAAGTGTAGAAGCATGCTTCAATCTCCAAAGAGACTACTTCTTCCTCCACTTTGATCCCGACAATCACCTTCTTCTTATTATGTACACAGACAAATACTTGTTGATCGAGCTGTCAGAAAGGAGAAACATTAGCATCGAAGATGATACAGTCTTTTACATAACATTCGTTTAATGCGTCGTACCTCTTATGTGTATTTCCTCAGGTTACGCTTCGCCCTAAACTGGCCAAGCTTGTCTCTCCATTCAGCTGCAAAACGCAAAACAACAATGTACTGATCTTAAACGAGAAGTTACAAAACAAGAAGTATGTTGCTACAATGATGTAGTCAGACAATAAAGCTTACCGGCTTCATCATATCGCTCTTCATTAACGGCTTGCATCATGTTGCTCAGAATATTGAACTCTTTGGTATCGAGGCAAGCCTGACCATTTGGTCTGCGCAAAGGCAAAATGAAGTTTTAAGTTTCGACACTCAGTTTTCACAGCACGATTAAGTATGATCTAGGAAGATTCGATTTGATCTTTAGGTGTCTGAAAAGTTTACCGGTCTTGTTCAGTAAACAATAAACCATCCGAAGCAGGTGTCTGTTGTGACAGCTTCCCTGACTCGATGACTCTCATTCCATCACTATACGCAAGGTACTTGTTCACTTGGATAGGTACCTATAGAGAATCTTCAACTGCTGAATACATATTTGTATTTATCTCAGAATGGTTTAATAAAGATAGTTAAGTATTACCTTGCATCTAACAGCTATATTAATTGCATCTGAAGGGCGAAGATCAAAGCTGATACAGTCCGATGCATTACCCACCTACAATATCATTACAAAACAGCCTTAATAGAGGAAAATGAGTCACTAACTAGTGAAAGTTGAATAGAAGACACCAAATGCAAACTTTTGAAAGGTATAGTTGGGCAAAGTACGCCTCGTGAACTCTTTTAGTGACTCTAACAAGTCTAACCTGTAATGAAGTGAAAGAACAAAGATACATGAGCAATATGTTAATGAGAGAAGGAGATGCTGAAAGTATAAGACATACTTCGTAACCCATCTTGTCCACCATCTCCTTCACCACTTGATACATGGTGGGTCTTGCCTACAACCAGTAACAAAAAAAAACCATAAATATTCTCTTCAATCAATCTCCACTGATACAAAACAAACGAGAAATAAAAGCATACAATCTGGACATTGGTCATTGCTGCCATAAGCAACACACTAGGCATCTCCACTGCAACAAAAACAAAACCACAAGTGAGACCAAGAATATAAACATCACCTTTGAAGCTACTTCTAACACAGTTTTAAGTCACATACAGACAATAATGGGAAGGAGAAGACCGGTTCCATCTTCCATTTTCAAAACAATAGCAGGGTGTGGAGCATAGTCAGGCAAATGCCCTCCTTGAGGATTGTTATGCACACATCGTAGCTGCCTACCGTCTCTCATCTTCACCATGAAACCATCAGCTCCACTCTTCACCTCAACTACACAACATTAAAAAAAAACAATAAAATATAAAACTATACAATAAAGCAAAACAATATTTAGCTTACCAGCTTCCATTATACTAGAGTTGACATATTCCTCATCATTCTCGTTGAAATTCTCAGCGGTGCTTCCGTTACCATCAGAGTGAGAGCTGAAAACACACTTGATGCTAATCTTACTGTTATTACACCCCCGAGGAGGGAGACGAAGAGTGACCCGAGACTTGATCCGATGACCGAAGAATTGGTTTCTGAGAAGCGTAGGTTTCACAGCACATGCACCTACTTGTCTTGGACGAATCATCGCGGGGCAAACAACTGGTGCTTGAAGCGATCTCATCTTTCTATACATAAACAATCAAAGGAAACATGAATCTAACACGATCAGTACGATTACATCCTAAGATTCTAAAACAATCAATGATCCGTGTGTTCATCAGATTCACCAGAGGATCTTTTGAAAGTGATGATCGATTACTAGGAAGAGTTGGTTTTCTGAGTTACCTAACGGTTTCGCGAGTGAGAATCGGGAGATCGATGGATCAGATGACCGCAGAGCTAGACTCGAACGGATCGATCGAAGATTTTACGAACAAGCCACAGAGCGAAGAGGATGATCAACGGATAGAGAGAGATGATTCTTCGCTTGGGAGTTGAGAGATCAGAAGAGTGAGAGAATCTCTCCGTCACTTTATTAACCCAGTTTTTGCTTCTATTACCGATTTTACCCTTTTTCTAAATCTGTTTCTTACTTTTCCTAATGCTACTATTAGTGCTTAAATCATTTTCTTAAACTATGTTCTGCGTACCTGCCTCTTCCTTTGTATCTTTTTTTTTTTTTATCACTTTATTATTCAAAGGCCAAAAGCTACAAGTTACTGACTTACAAACAAAAACCAATTACAAAGCCCAAATATGAGGCTTAAACCAAACAGCCCAAGAGGTGGATATGACAAGACAAACGGTCACAAAAGCACGTGTAAGGATGCACCGAAGATTAGACACGTGCCAAAAAGTCAGATCCCACCATCAACTTTTGCCGACTCAGATATGGACTTTCCGATACACCGGAGAAGCCAACTTCAACGACAAATAAACCTATTCCAGATTCAGATCAAATAGTCTCGCCGAAAGTCCACAGCCGGCAACATTTAAACCATCGTTTCAAAACAACTAAAGATAAGTTTCAATTGCGGACGAAACGATCTAAGCATCGGACATAAGATCCTGCACTTTCAAAATTTCATCTTTAAAGATACAAATAAGCCTGAAGATGAAACAAAACGATAGATGAAAGGAGGATAGGAATAAGATTATTCCGATGAAAGAACAAACGAATTGAAACAAACAGTGAAAAACAGAGGAACGATGGAGCAAAAAAACAAAGAAAACTAAACAAAACGGGAGGTAAATCCGGGAAGATAACTAAGCAACACCACTAAAAAAGAACAAGGTGAAGCTATGTACATAGCCGGCCAAAACAGTGCTTAGAAAGCCACCGATTGCCGGAGTCGGAAGCCGGCCAAAACAGTGCTAAAGGAGCCACCGATTGCCAGAGTCAGATGCCCGATACACGGGAGCCACAAACCGTCGGAACAGTGAAATCTTCCAACAAATAAATTAAAAGACCTCTCTCCCTCTGAAAGATAAGAGATAGAGAAGAGAGAGAGAGTCTATTTTTTCACTGTTAATTTGTATCTATGGACAAAAGAATATTGAGGTTGGTGAATTTTTGCAAAGTGTACCCAAATATTCCTATTTTTAGTATAATTTAATAATATATTAATTGAAAAGGTAAATTTAAAATATATCTGTAGGAGAAATTACTAATTTTAGTAAACATATTTGTAACAAAAACTTCAATATTTGTTTTAAAAATATGTTCTTTAAATGATTTTTAAATAAATATTTTTAAATAAATATTTTTAAATATAAAATAATGACCCCTGTGCTTTGACATTTTTTATAAGAAAAGCCAACGATACATGTGATCAATTTATAATACTAGGACACTGTCAATTACTTCTAATTTAAGCAAAGATCTAACAACTAAAAACACACAAGTGATAAAAGAATGAAAAAAATAGATCATTTTTAAACGTGATTGGTTCTAAAGAAATTTGATTTCGTCGAGTTATTTTATTTATTTGTATTTTAAGAAAGTTATTTTGTCGGCTTAAAAAGAAGGTTAAGAAACTGAAATAAGGGTGAAAGGGTAATTACAAATATAGCTGTTTGATGACGTGAGGCGAGAAATCGTAAAGGATCGACAGGTCATCAATTAACGGCAGCCGGTGTATTTAATCGCCTAGATGGAGTCCACGTGTACTTGCGCCGTTTGTATCACAGATGGTTTTGGATAAGGTCGTAGAATTTATCAGAAACATCTGACGCTCTTTTTATTTTCTGTCCTTTTCTACCGTATGATTTTTGTCCCTCTTCTAGTCTTAAGACATTATTATGGTACTACAATGTATTTTTGGTAATAAAAAAATCAAAATTTAATATCAAGATAATTGAACTCTTTTTAGTGGGAAATTTAAATCCTAAATTAGAATGAGGAATATATATAAAAAAGAAATTAATTTTGTTTGTAGTTAATTTAAGATAAATGGAAACTCAAATTTGAAAGTTGATTCCAAACTAAGCATACTAAGACTATCATTATCTATGGTCTTTTAACTGAGATTTTTGACTTCGGATAAGAAATAGTTTTTAACTTTTTATAGTTTTTAACTAAAAAAAACTAAGAATTGTCTATTAAATAAGAAATATAAAAATTGTTTTTAGCTAAAAATATATAAAAAATATTAAATCATAAATTAAAAATTATGGTTAAGAGATCGGAGATAATGATGTTCTAACATAACATGTGAAAGTTAAATACCATTGTTTTTACACATTTACTTTTGCCATTCATCATTATTTTTAAGAAGATTAATAAAATCAAAGCCCGAGTATGATTGGGTAATTAGGGGAAAACAAGTCTTATTGGAGGAAAGTGAAAGGAGCAAGTGGAAGCTAAATTGTAGCTTATTAGAAGTCGATGTCGATGATGGGCCCATTGATAAATCAATCGGTCCAAATCCAGAAAATTGATAGGCAAATGGCTTCACAAGCGTTCCTTCGTTATCCATTGTCCCAGCCTCAAAAGAAATATCTTCTCCACAATGTTTGGATTTTTCTTTTTTCTTACTTGGAATAAATGTTTGCATTGTACCTTGTTATATGTTGATAGTGCTGAGATATATCGAGATGGGCTTTTTATCGCACCATACATCTAACAAACTTTTGATCCAAAGTGAGCCCAATATGGACCCATGGATAGCAACGACTGAGAAGTTTTTGATCCGAGTAATCACATGTATACATACGCTTTTTTTGGAACTGTTTTATGTCAGAGTTGGGTCTGAACGAAGGCCCAACGTATTATCAGCCTTTATAGCATGATTATTACAGAGTTCCATAATTAGGTTGGTCTTGAGATTTAAGAGGTCATAAACTATATTTTAAAAATTTCAACTAAATTTTTTTGTTAATAAATTTGAAAGTCTAAATTTTTTTTTAAAGTTTTTGGAACTTAAGACCAAAGTTTTATTAGGTTTGATTCAGGATCGATTATTTCCATAATATAAAAATCATTTCTTAAGTTCAATTTTAACCATCTTTGGAACTCTGTAATAATCATAGCTTTAGGGATGGAACAAATATGTGAAAGTCAGTGGTCAAAACGATAACGGTGAGACGGCAATAAAATGGTCAAAAGCATTAATTTCTGGTACTCTGTTTATTACACTTCCAATGGAGGGTTAATGTTATGTTCGTGAAAAATGATATGAGAAAATTAACAAATTATGGATCATAAAAGACCTCCAAATACAACGTATAATAATAAACGTATAAATATAACATTAGAGGAAGCTTCCTTTCATTTGAAGAAAGGCTAAACTGTATATAAATATATAAATCGTTATTTATTAAAATAAAATAAAAGATATTCACATGCGCGTATATATGTGATACTGATAAGGTACTTCGAGATTTTTGCGATTTTTAAAGATTCGATGTCGGCTGCTCTAAAGCCTCATTAGAGCATCTCCAACAGGGGTCTTTAAGAGGAAATCCTTAGCGAAAAAAATAATTAAATAATCAGTGGATCCCACAAAAACCTAAAGATTCGATCCTTAAAACTTCTAAATAAGGATCGATCCTTGAACTATTTGCGACACGTGTCGACCTGTGATTGGTTGATATATATTTTTTTACTTTTTTTTTAAAATCTGAAAAAAAAAAAAAAAATTTTTAAGGACTCTCCAAAGAATCCACGGTTGTGGATGCTCTTAACTCACTCTCAAGATTTTAGCATCTCCCGACCAACCCTACCATATGTCTTACTTTCATCTTTTGGTTTTACTCCTTTTTATTACTTTTGCCTATTTTTCATTTTTCATTTTTTCATAATATGTTAATCGATTGTCTTTTTAGACTGATTTTTTTTATATTAAACTCAACCAGATGCGTGCTTACAGTATATTAAAAAAGATATTTGCCTCAAACCCTTAATTAATATAGTATTATTTGAGCTCTTAAAATCAATAATCACTTATACTACTTATAGTATATTAGTCTATATGTTTTTCAAAGTCTTTTTCTATGTAAATTTGACAACTTTTTTTTTGAAATCAGTTCTTTACCTATATCATAATATAATTATGGCTCTAGTTTATAGTTAAACTTATATTTTTATAATTTTTAAAATGTATTTAGATTTTATCTATAAATTCGGTTAACATGATTGTATACAAAAACTATATAATTGTATATAAATTTATCTTAAAAATTTGCCTTAAGTTTCTGTAACTCTTCGCACGGCATTGAACTCAACAATAGTAATACTCGAATACCAAATCGTTTTACCAGAGGCCCAATGATCACACACTTCAAATGACGCTAGCAAAACTATACCAGAGTCCTTCACACAACTGGCAAACCTCGCATTGAAACATCTAACATGTATATGCTTAAACAACTAACCTGATGCATGCACTCCAACAACAGTTTCAGCAACTATAAAATAGATATATTTTTTTCTTTCAAGTGCATGCACTGACGATATATCATTTTGATTTTGTATTCAACAATCACGAGATACGAATTTTAAGCAACAAAAAACAGAGACAGCTAGTTTACACTCATTGTATGTAACAAAATTATATAATTCATATCTTGTAGTATCAAACGTATGTATATATATGACTTTATGATAATGAATATATGAGTGCATATATATAGATCGAATCTGATTTTAGTATCCAAGATATGATAGATCTTCCATGTCTTAATTCTATATGCTGGTGTCTGGAACTTGTTCCTCGGAGATTATCTTTTATTATTATTTGGTCTTTGGATTAAAGAGAAGGGTTGTAGAATTCACATATATCATGTCTCTTGAACAAAATAATATTCCTTCCATGTATATATTTTTAACTTTAAGTATGTTATCTTTCAAAGACACAGACGCACCCATAATTATTCTGATTAATTAATAAGTTTTTGGTTCTTTTATTTATATTTTTTTGAATTTGGTTAATTTTTTATGTCAGTCTGTTTATGGTTAATATCTGGCAGAGCTTTCTGTTTTTATCAGTCGATCGGTAAATAATTATAGGCTGGACACAAATATTTATTACCTGCCTTACATCCATTATTTAACTTGTACTCACTTTATTTTTTCGAGTATTCGTTGTTGTTAAGTATTAAGTCGTTGAATTTTGCTACTTGCAAATATAAAACAAGTAACAAGTGTAGTAAAAAAGTTAACAATTCGTTTTGATATTACTTGTTATTTATTTTTCAACTAAAAAATGAAAACTAAATCATAAAAAAATTTAAAATTTAAAATTTTTATTTGTTGTAAAAAAGAAACAATACTTTATATCAAAATAATTATTTTATTTGTTCTTTCTTCTTCTTTATAATTAGTACAAATGTTTTATTTGAAATAGTTTTCATTTTTTCAAATTTAATAAACAAATTAAATTTTTATAACTTTCTCTGATACAATATTAATTATTAAGTAGTTCTTAAATACTTGAAAATATATCTAAATAATTCACAAACACTTACTTGAAAGTATTAAGTAATTGAACAGTACTTTTTAAGTAACATATTTTCGACAAATATTTAAAATAATAAATACGCATTTTTAACAAGTTAATTAAGTATCAAGTATTCGTTAAAAAGGCAAGTATTCGCCTTACGCCCCCTACGTAATTAAGAATCATGGTAAGGAACTAGAAAAAAAAAACTCGGTGGTCTTATCGGTTCCTAGTTGCTACTTTTTTTTTTTTTTTCCTAGTTGCTACTTGCTTTCTATTTTATTTTGTTTTGTTTTATATGTTTAGATAGATATGTTTTAGATAGTTATGACTTATGAGGCAACTGTTTTTTCATTAAGTAAACAAACCATCTATATTCATCTATTTTCACATTTATGTCAATGTTTTTTTTTTTGGTAAAAGATGTCAATGTTTTTATAACTAAACTATAGAGAATATGGGTTTCTTTCTGTTATTATTATCAACCTTGATTTCACATAGTTTCTAAGCACATAACCCAACAAATGAAAAATGTTAATATAAAACTGAAATGGAATATTTTTCTAGGATGCTATCGTGCAAATTGTTTTATATTTCCATCTTTCTTATTATACATATATAACATTAATGAAGTATACATTCATGCAAATTGACTAGTCACCAGAACCCACCTTAAAATAATAATTTGGCAAATTTCTTTTGATATTCTAAAAGCTAAATTTATGTTTATTAAATCCAAGCCACGCACCGGCTGACGAGATCATTCATTAAGGTTGTTTATTGTATGACCAAAATCAAATATTAAGCTGAATAAATTATGAGTATATGCTCCTTTTTGATACGGCCTTGACTGAACTGAACAGAGTAAAATAAAAATGTTATTGTACTTATTAATTTCATATAAAATTTTAATAGAATACATGTATATTTATATGAAGAGATATAGATTTTGGTTGGTTAGATTTGTGAAATTATTAGAAGATTATGCTTATATTTCTATCACTATGAGTCTATTGATGATATATAATACCTAATCAATCAAAATTAAGTAAGAAAGATAGGGGCATGTGCCTGAGAATCTCTCTCATTTTTCTCTCCCACATACATGATTTTTATAAAAGAATAATTCTTATAAGGGATTACATTTTGCTGCGTCTTTTGGCATATAAACCTGTTTTTTGCCAGAACGCAATATCTTTGCCTTAACTTTCTTTTGATAATACTTTTTCCCTTATCTATGTATATGTTTCACTTAGCAACTTGGAACCCTTCTGCGTTGGGTAAAAAAGAGTCTTCACACCACTGATCACCACACACACCCACTTGCCGAATCTCTCTACTTTGATCGGTTTTGATGAGTTTTTATAATTTTAGAGATTCAAATCGAGAGTAGAAAGATAGTCTTTCATATAAGTAACCTGACTGCTGCAACGTGCATAGAACATTACACTTTTAAATATAAATAACCTGACTGCTGCAACGTGCATAGAATATAACACTTTTTAATTGAATTAGCAGGTCAAAATATAGCTTCTTAGTACATACTATATATTTTAATCCCTAGCGATGCTGGATTTGTTAAGATGTATGTGTAGTTATATACTTACATTGGCTAAGTTAGATGAACTAGTTTTGTTAATAATCTTTCTGACCTAATAATCACTACAGCAATGTAAAAGCCATCTCACCAAATCTGAATGTATGACATTTTTGTTTATGAAAATGTAAAATTTATTCATCTGAAAATACTGTAAATTTTTTATTTACGATATGTATTGCAATTTGCATTTTGCAACGGCTACTTGTGTTTTGTATAGGCGAAATTAAGTTTAATTCACTAAAGATAATAAAAGTACATTTAAATATCATCTAAAATGGAAGTGAAGAAAAACTACATTGTGGCCTGGCCACAAACAATTTTCAACATATATTTCAACTGTCAAGAAGACAGTTAGTTAACAATTAGTACAGATTACTGTTCTTACATGTTCAAAAAAAGAAGAAGAAAGAAATTGATTAATACAGTAAGATACCTAATTAACGTCAAATCTCACTTATTTGTTTTAACCAAAATTTTAATTACTGAAAATGATACGTGTCGATCTGACATCCTTTTTTTGAACAAATCGATCGATCTGACATCCATCTATGGGATTTTACCCAGAGTCGACATGCGCACACAGCACACACGTGAGATGTCCGTACGATGAGAATTAATTTTAAAAGCTACAATATACTCCCTTTAAAATGTTTCATACTTTAGCATTTTTACACATATTAAAAAAAATATCAAATTTTAGTTATCAATATATTAATTTCCGCAATTAATTATTTTCAATAATTTTAATCAGTTGAATTTTATTAAATATAATTATATTTTTTAAAATTTACCATTTATAATTAATAAATGTATTAAAAATATAACATATATATATTTTTGAAACAATTTTTTTTAAAAATATGATCTTTTTGAAACGGAAAGAGTATGTATTATGAATTGTTATCCCTATCCTCATTCATCATTTGTCATGAATTAAAAACAATGAAAGTTTCGATTACTATTGTTAGGAGTAGCATTTATACAAAATATGATGATCATAAAACTTAAAATTTACAGTCTTTCATATTTATTTTAATATAAAATGCAAAAAAGTGATATAATTTTAGTAGGAAATAAAAAAAGTTCAAATTAATTATAAATAAAGAAAAAAATAATAAATAAAATATAGTTTTGTATTTTTATAAAAAAATCTTCATTTTAATCAAAGAACACTACAAAACGTACAAAAACATAATATGAGAATATGTCTCGAATGTTCAGAAATTTATAAGATTCGCAAAACAAGAAAAGAAATACCGAAAAATCTTACTTTTCCATATAAAAATGTTTAAAACGATTATTGGTTATTCACGGTATCATTAATTTAAAATTAAACCCATACACATAAATAAAAACAAATATTGCAAAACAGCTGGAAACAGTTTCCCCAACTTCCTTTACTTATTTTTCATAATAATCACGTACTCTATTAATGTTCCAAATAAAAAAAATACGTACTCTGATTAAACTTTGTTTATCTTCTTTTTTTTTTTTAACTTTTTTTATCTTGTCTATTACTATTTCTTTTCTTTCCCCCACTCTATAAAACCCCCTCACAAATCCTTATTAATTTTTACCTCCCCCTAGCTCTCGAATACAAACACTCTCTTCTTCATCACCATCGTCTTCCTTTGTTTTTCTTCTTTCTAATCTCTTCCTGTTTTCTTGAAAAACTAAACCCGTTGTGTTTTGTATTAAAACTTGATCTTTTCTTTTGAGAAAAATTAAAACTGGATCTTGATGTTAAAACATTAATGTCTCCGGTAATAAGTGAGATCCTTAGATCAGGCTTAACTATAGACTCCTCTCTTAGACGCAGGACCCATCTCGTTCAGTCTTTCTCCGTCGTATTTCTCTACTGGTTCTATGTCTTCTCATAAATCATCTCTCCTTTAACCCTAATATATATATACATATATATACGTATATCATACTACTATATAGTTTTTTTTAACTATACTATATAGTTTTTACGTAACGTTCGTGGTATATTCCTGTGTTTTAATTAAATATGAATAAAACTGAAATGGGTTCGCCCACGAGCGGAAACTACTCGTCCGGTTTACAAAACTACGGTTCTGAGTCGGATGAGCGGAAGAGGAAGAGGAAAGAGTCGAACAGAGAGTCGGCGAGGAGGTCGAGGATGAGGAAGCAGAAGCATCTTGACGATCTAACGGCTCAGGTCGCTCATCTCCGGGAAGAAAACAGCCGTATCGTCGCCGGGATCACCGTCACGACGCAGAAGTACGTCGCCATCGAGGCGGAGAACTCTGTTCTAAGAGCTCAGTTTCTGGAGCTCGACCAGCGACTAGCTTCCCTCAACGAGATTGTGGAAACCGCAGGAGGGTTTTGGATGGAGAAGGGTCAGGGAGGAGGAGG
>MU106695.1:75197-94646 GCA_012274485.2 Sinapis alba
CTAGTTAATCCTTCAAAACCCTCTAACATATTATATCAACCTAATCATGAACATATCTATTTGTTTCCATGGTCTGTCCGTAAAACACCAACGTTCCACTCACGTGGTGTAGGGAGTGTTTTATCATCTCCACTTTGTGTGACGGTAGGTTGTGTAGCCGAAGTTACTTTTGCCAGTTGTGTCTCATTCCATAGGATTGCCTATGTTTCTGTTCGTTAGAATTCTTGAGAGAGCCCATACTTAAATTGTTGAGTGAACATTCAAAAAGACATGTTTCATAATTTTTTTCCCTCTGCTCCACATATACTACAATGTGTATGATATTTTATTCCTCTAACATTGAGATTCCTTCTAATTGGGTAAACATCATATAATGATTTGCCAAAGAAAATACATCAACTCTGGAGAGCATTTAACCTTCCAAGAAAAAGTTTGGAGGGTCTTAGTATCATGACCAAAAACTTGTGCCTAGCATGCTCGATATGGGTATAGTCGTTCTATTCCATTTCCAGACTTAATTATATACCTTCCAAATTATGTAAAATGCCATATATCTTTGTTTGCATTGTGAAACCGACTTAGAGAAATAGTCTCAATAATTGTTGTATTTTTTCGGTTAAACCAAAGTCCAAATCGTTTTCACGTTCTACGTACGTGAAATAAGGTTAATGAGGTGATCTACTGTAAATGCACGATTAAAATGATTTTAATTATTGTTTGCTGGTCTCGGAGGAGTGGTTGCAATCCAAGAATAATTCCAAAAAACTATAAATAATCATATTTTTATCTTTTTGATTAGTCATTTATTAACCAAAGATCTAGCCGAGACAATACTTTCCCAACTATATGATATCAAGTAAGTATGATCTTATTGATTCTACGGAACTCATATTTCACAAATAACAACATTTAAACACCTTGACAAATAAAGAGTTAGGTTTCTCAATTAGACACCAAAATTGTTTGCCTAACGGAGCGACCATATTAAAATCCATAATGGTCTGAAAACTGATCCCATCATCATCCGTTGACTGGTACAACTTATCCCAGTCTATCAGTGCATACCTCTTTCATTTCCTTTTGAATTTCATCAGAACTGAAATATTACACTTGTTAATTTTAATATAAACATTTTAGATAATCTGAAATAAAATATAACATGATTTAACATTGTTGTCGCCGCTAATTTAATGAAAACTTTTTTCCATTTTTTGTGAGATATTTTTTAGTTCTCCGCTTCATTTATTCTTAAAGAACTCAACTACATCCTTGTTTAAAATCTATTAGTTTAAATGTTTTACATATTAATATAATTATAAATGAATTTGTTAAATTATTACAATTTTGAGAAATTGACATGTTGTTTCTTCCCATAGTATAATCTACAACTTGCAACCTCGTATGACTTTTGTGATTTTTAAAAGTTGATTCTTTATTGAGCGTCATAAGCCACACTCTAATTAATTTCACGAGACCATAAAAATTGTATAGGTCTCTTATTATTACTTATTGATAGGAGACTTTGTGTAGATTAAAACATCAACTATCTATATTATAAATGAATTTAATATGGTAGAAAGAAATTGGAAATAGTTAAAGATGAAGAACAAAAAGATGCATCCTCTTCATTTTTCCGTCTCCTCATCTTGTGGCTTTTGTTTCGACCGAAAAATTCTTTTGTAACATTTCAAATTAGTGATATATAAAAAAGTTTAAGAAAATTGTTACCTAAATTATTAAAATGCATTTATTTTTTTGGGAGTAAATTTATTTAGAATTCTTTAATTAAACGTGTTTGAGTTAGAATAGTAGAAAAATATATGACATATCAGAAAATAATTTGTAATACCATACAAATGAGACCACAATATAAAAAAATACCGTGATGATTGCATAATCAATAAACATGACTATTGAATTTTCAAAAAATTTATACATCATCTGTGAGATGGGATAAAATCCACATACCGACATGGACCGTCCATTATGGTGAGTTACGGCTCGTTCTTCCTTTGCGCATTGTCGGTTAGGTGCCATCTAAGTGGTGCACAGAGTAACAAAGCCAAAGATAAGAGAATGAGTGCAAATGAAGATAATTTTTCATTAAAATATCTATAATCTATCATTATATTTGATTTTATAATATTATTTACAGGTAATATGTTTCTTTATTTTATATTCAAAAAATATGCTTCCTCATTTCTATTCTTTTATTAAAATAAAAATTTATATTTTTCTACATTTAAGAAAATAAATATATTTTTTACATCCTTACTTAACATATATAAAATAATATTCTTAAAAAATATATTGGAATAGATTTCATCCCTAGTATAGAATTACTTATTTTAGAGAAATATAGCAAAATACATTATAGAAATTAAAGACTTATATTCTTTGTTTCATGTCCAATAAAAAACGAATATTACATTTTAGAATTCTGGTTAAGTGTTTTATTTTCGTTGACAAAAAGTGATTTATTTTTCTTTTTAAAAATAATTGTGTCCTGCAAATCAAAATGCAAACCCAACAAAATTCAATATTTTAAAAGTCTTTTGACAAAAATATAGTCTAATGGAGGGGAGAACCCATGACTAAAGCTTACACTTATTTATCCTGAGAACCTGGAAGAGTCGGGATGTTATTTTTCTAAAACGTGACTATCAAAAAAATCACATCATGAGTTGTGTAGAAGCAAACATTTAAAAAAACTTCCGAGCTTTATTATTATATGTAAAATCATCTTCTTGAAAGAAACTTTATATATTTTGGGAACTACTACCCCATATAGAGATATTTAACTGATTGTTTTACTATATACATATTCTCAAACGGCATGAATCATAAGGTGATTAAGTACAATGATGACATTTGGTGAGATAATTTGACCAACAAATCACCCGTAATGATCGTCACTCGCCACGCACCAAAACAATACTTTTATATAACTTTCGTATCTCCACCAAGCAAATAGCCGTAAATGGTCACATATGAAATGATTAAACCAGAAACAAAATGTTTATTTTTCATATATTTGAAAACTCATGTATGTTCAATGAATCCATGTATCATGTTGATTAGCGATTTTGTCCTTATTTGCTTGTTGCAAATTTTATATTATATACTGTGAAAAAACGGAAAATTGAAGAAAGTAGATGAGAAATTATTTAAAATATCATAAACTTAATACTATTTTTAAAAAAATATTTCAAATAAAAATTTATTAACATTTGGATTTAAGTTTTAATGATTATTGTTTATAATTTAATATTAAGAAGTAGAACTAGGTTTGTAAATTTTTATAAATGTTAAAAAATTAGTTTAGTATATTTTTATCATAAATTTAAGATATTTATAAAAATAATTATTTGTTAATGGTAAATTTGAAAAGTGGTATCAAATTTATAATATAATTGAAATTTAGTGATGGGTGTCTTTCTAAGTTAGTGTAACAGTAAAACTGCATTTCAGGGAAATACGAATATTTGGAGTATATATCTTTTTTTTTTTTGAGTAATTCCCTTAGCTCTTTTTAGTTTGTTTGTCACAAAAATAGTTTTTAAGGAAGAAAGTGACTAAAATGTTTTTTTTAGAAGCTAAAAAAATCATTTATATGCATTTATATCCCTAGGGTTAACTAATTTGGACTTTAGGGTTTAGAGTTAAGGGGTGGGTTTGGGGTTAGGGTTTCAAATTTCAAAAAAAAATTAAAAAAAAAAAATTAAAAAAAAATCAAAATTTCAAAAAAAAAGAAATCTATTTTGGTTATTTTATTTTTTGAGGGCTATTTTTGTGACAAAAACTTAAAAATTGCTATTTAAGAGAATTGCCCTTTTTTTTTTCTTTTTTTCTTAAAGAGTTTATATCTCTCGCGCCACAAGAATTTGTTATCTTGATTTTCCCTAATCTATCCGAATAAAACTCGTAAGAAAGGTTTATTAGAATCGATTCTTTAGATAGTTGCACCACTCGCTTCTCAAATTTTGGCATAAAATCGTTTCTTCACGATTTGTATCCCCGTTAACACTAGCTACTGGATCAAATGCACGTTCGTAAGTTCGTAAAACAGAAATTATGTTATTAGTATAGAAGACAAAGTGTTAAGTGAGACATTTGAGATAATCTTCCTCTCAAAAGCTTACACAAGGTTAAAGGTTAATTCGCATGAAGCACACACGCAAATGAGATCATGGCTTTGAACCTCCGACTTTTAAGAACATTTTTATATAACAAATAGATTTTGTTGGGTCATAGTCTGTCTGTCTCTGTCTAAGTAACAAACTGTTCGATTTTTATAGGTTTTTAGTAATGATCTGGATTTAGCTATGTGGTTCACTCCGGTTATATATAAGATCTATTAGAACATTCGCAATAGGGATCTTTAAGGAAAGTCGTTAGCGAAAAAATAATTAAATAATCAGTGGATCCAATCAAAACCTAAAGATTCGATCCTTAAAATTCTTAAATAAGGATCGATCCTTGCACTATTTGCGATACGCGGCGATCCGTGATTGGTTGATATATATATATATATATATATATATATATATATATATATATATATATATATATATATATATATATATATATATATATTTGTTTATTTTAAAATCTGGAAAAAAAAATTTAAGGATTTTTTGCGGAATACACGGTTGCGAATGCTCTTAGACCAGACTTGTTCCGAACGAAATAAATAAATTGAGGTGTTTTGGTCAACAAACAAACTGAACTGAAGCTTAGATGGGATAAAAGTAAAACTGTCAAAATATTATATTGTGGGAATAATCGCTGCCATTTTTGCAAAGGTTGTCGACCAGTTTAGAGTCATAGGCCCACATTGTTTGTAATGGAACCTCTGACATTTGGGCCGAATTATAGAAGTCGGAGAGAAGACCCACTCCTTAAATGCAACTTCTGTAGATTTGACCATCAATAATCAAATAAGTATATTTCGTTATATCTTTACTCATTCTCCTCCCTCTGTTCAAAATAATAGATTTTAAAATTTTGTACACCAACTAAAAAATTTATCAAATTTTATTTATTCTATATCATTTGTATACAACAATAAAAAATACATTTACTTTAATTAATAAAAAATTATATTACAAAATATAAATGGTTATAAATATAAAACTACATTAACTATCTACATATAAATTTTAAACAAAAAGTCTTGAAAATCATTTAAAGTAAAGGAAAGGAGTAACTGAGAGATACTATAACATAGAGAACATGTATTATCGCTATAATAATTTTTTAAAAATTTAAACAAACAAATTGATCTATCTAAATATATAAAATACTCTTCACTAATTAACTATAAAATTAATTAGTAATTTATAAAACTATTATTCTTCCTTTTCTTAAATAAACTGCATAATTACCTAATATAATTATATACATATAACAGTTAATGATTTGTGATAATAAAAAACTAATAACAATTTATGTATCTTTTATTATTTTTGTTTTATATGATGCTATTTAGATTTTGTCATATATGTTATATTTTAAATTTTTAAAAATGTCTATAAACTACTAAAACTATTAAAACTCTCACATTAAAAATATTATAATCAGTAATTTATTTTTTATAATAAAATATAAATAATTATAAAATCATATAAGTAAAAATTAAGAAGTCTCATTTAATAGATATTCAGATTTACATATATATATATATATATATATATATATTTAAATATTATTTAAATTAAACTATATATTATATACCATATAAAAATACATAAATATATTAGTTTTAATTTTTATTAAAAAATATGCATCATACTTGAATTGGTAAATATTAAATATTTTAATTTTAGTTTGACCAAATCACTAAAATATATTTAAAATATTATTTTTATTATTAAAAAAGCTAAAAATTATTTATTTGATAAGATTTTAACATCTCACTCTATTCAAAGCCTGGATAATTACCTAATGAAAGTTACAAAAGGCACATTCATACCATACAGTGCAAATAATAAAATAATTCGAACTAAAAATCAAAAAGTAACCTAATCCTAATCAAATTACACAATTCTGACGAGTTTTATTTTAATCATAAGAACATGGCGTGTGCAATTGGTCCAAACACTAGTCGCTGACAAGTTTTGGCATTTATACACTGATAATGATATTTTAATTCTTATTAGTTAATTGTCTGAACTGATGAGGGTGGCTGAACTAATCC
The DNA here is from genome assembly GCA_012274485.2 of Sinapis alba. Lineage (NCBI taxonomy): Eukaryota > Viridiplantae > Streptophyta > Magnoliopsida > Brassicales > Brassicaceae > Sinapis > Sinapis alba. Next base: position 81,397 of record MU106695.1, read on the forward strand.
ATTACTTGAGACGAGAGTAAAAAGAAGTTGTGGAAATACCACTGCCATTAAAAACTTTGTTTATGAATTATGCCATTAGAAACTTTTATCTATTTTTATGATCTAAAAGCGAGTATTTATTTAAGTGTTGACAAAACTTTTCTACCTCCAAACAAAAATTAATTGGCATTTGCGGCTAATGGAGAAACAGTAACACGTTGAGAGCACTACTAGGCGTGGTCCATGAGCTACCAATTTCTCTCTAGTCCATTATTTTTACCATAATTAATTATGAATTTTATAGTCTGGTGTTTAATACTTCTTTTGTTTCAAAATAAAATATATTAAATTTTAATTAACAATGCATAACTTTATGATTATATATTTTCTATAATTTTAAACCAATAAAATTCAAGAAATGTAACTAATATTTTAAAAATTTATAATTAATCAATTAATTAATAAAAATGCATTAAAAATATATATTTTAAATTTTTTTTTTTAAATATATATTTTTATAAAACGAAATGAGTATATCTATCAAATTTTCAGTATTAAATGGATGTAGTTAGTTGAAATTAAGAACTTAAAGTAATTTATAATTAAATGAAAATTCACTATTATTAAACATAAATTTCATTTTAAAAAAAATCTACTATTATTAATTTTTTTTATTTTGATAAACTATTTAAAAAATTTATTATTATCAAAAATATTTTAAAATTTAAGATTTTTTAAAAATGTTTTGATGAGATCTTTTATTAAAAATAATAAATTTAGATATTATAATTTACATGAGATTCACTCAAATAAAAATAAAGTAAATTCGCAATTCAACTAGGATCATTTAAAAATTTATTAAAAAATCAAATCATTTTAAAAATAATATTGAATATAAGCCATTAATTTATTTTTATGTGGTCTTTTGTCAACATTTGGAACATTTTCTTCAAGTCTAATGTTAATTTCTTTCATAATGCCTTATCATTCCAATTGGTTGGTTCGGAAAATAGGAAAAAAAACTTTAAACATAAATCAAAAGAAAAGAATAAAAACAAACAAATTAAAATAAAAAGCGAGGAACATGGCACCATTCCCCCGTACGTGTGTTTCCTCCTCCCCCCAGACGCAGAGACGCACCCAAGAAAACAGCTTTCTCTCCCCCACCCACCCATCCTTCTCTTTCTCGGTTCGTACCGATCAACGTTAATCTCCACCGTTCATTCATTACGTATGCCCTTTTCTTATCTTCATGTACGTTTCGTGTTTTGATTCGTCGAAACATTCGTTTGTCTGGTGATCTTTTTTTTTTGTTTGTTTCCACCATCTGCCCTTGTCCAAAATATATAAAGTTTGGATTAGTCTTTGTTTCAAATACACACTTATTTGAATGATTAGTCTCCATTCGTACCCTTCTTAATTGATCCAATGACAAAAAGTTTACTAGTACTTTTTACCAGTTGAAGAACTCCGTCTTATATATTTGGCGTACTATAATCTATGTCACTAGCAAGAAGATACGAGGCTCTTGTTACTGCATGTGTGAGGACGTTCATTAAGCAACGTGTGTTGGAAACATCCATTAGTTTTGTGAAAGGATTATTTATGGGTTCAGTTTGTTGTATAGCTGTGAAAGGATTATTTATGGGTTCAGTTTGTTGTATAGCTGTGAAAGACAGAAAGGTTTCTCCTCCTTGCTAGTAGTAGTGGACTTGCTTCTAATGCATGCTCTCCACAATGGAGTTTTCGACGTGACAATATATAGGAGACGTGTTGCTGATGAAATCGAGGGTTCACCTTATTACACTAGGAGAATTAGCATGGATAAGGTGTCCCTAGCTTCTGAAAGAGGAGGAGGAATCCCTCCTCTTGATAGGCCTTTACAGACTCTTCATTCTCAGAGACCAGCAACTCCTGAGTTGGGCACACCCTTCTTCAGGTGAGTCTCTTAGACAACAACTTCGGAAGCTTGTTATTGGTTATGTTATAACTCTTTGTCTTGAATTCTTTCTGTGAATCTTTCCAGTTCATCAACATGATCAAAGGTGGGTTTATATTCTTTATAAAATAAGCTTTTTGCTTATTGTGTTCTTGTTGCGTCTTATGTTACTCTTTTCTGTGCCGCAGATTCATCCTTAGCTAGCCATTGTCTCATCGAGGTGACATAACCTACTTTTCTCTTGTTTGAGCTTTGATTTTTGTGCTCACCTTAACCCCTTTCAGGCACTTCAATGTTTCAGGTGAAGATTGTAGTTGACTCACTGAGTATTGTTCCATCACCTCTTCCCAAGCCTTCTCTTTCAACTCAAGTATTTGATCTTTCATCAGCTCACACGCGTTTGCTTCCTCCTAAATCTACTCCATCAAGACGGGCTCGGCGTTCACCGGGCCACCAGCTGTTTAGGCAGGTTTCTGATAGTCAAGTTTTAGGATTGAAATCCTCAACTAATAATCACTCATCAGACTCTGAAGGAAGCTTTAGCAATGACTTGGCCACTGGATCCCATAATACTTTTTCTGAAGGTGGCTGGTCCTTGAACACTTTCTCTGAGCTTGTGGCGTATTCTCAAAGGGAGAGATGGTCCTTTGATAGCGAGCACTTGGGTTCTAGCAGACGGAAACTTAGCGGTGGTAGCAGCAGATTCTCCTTCTCTCCTTCCTTTGTTGTCGATCAGCAGACTTTTGGAGCTTGCTCAAAGTTACTAACCGAGAGGTCTTCTGTTGCTGCTGTTCTTGCTTGTGGTCATGTTTACCATGCAGAGTGATTAGAGACCATAACTACTGAGGTAGAGAAGTACGACCCTGCTTGTCCCATATGCACCATTGGTGAGAAACGTGTTGCAAAGGCAAAGCACTACAAAAGATGTAAAAACCGTGTTGTGGTGGTGAATAGTGAGTGCAATGAGTTAATAATCCAGAAGACAGGGAAAGCTCTGAAGATGGAACCTAGTTGCAGTAGCAAAGGCCCGTCATTCTTGAAATGGCGTTCCATCAGCTCCAAATGGATTAAACCCTCCTCCAAAGACTCTGCTATTGAACAAAGGGTTTTGGTCTAGACATAGTAACAACCGTTCTTCATCAACCATAGAGGTAAAGATCCATACAACTGAAACAAGCCCACATGAAAGGAGTTGATCTCAACGTATGGTTCACACCTGAAGAGTATTTGTTTATACACAAAAACATTACAATACTGGCTTACCAAAGTGTATATAAGGCTCAGTTTCCATATACAAATATAAAGAGACTATCTACAAGTTTCACAATATCATCTAACCCTTCACATATGCCCACCAACAAATATTACAGGTATACACCCCCTATCTATAGAAGCGTCTTTTACTTGCGCTTCAAGAATCCAATCACTGGCATTGCCAGTTTCTTCAGCTTGTGAAACGTTTTCAGACAACAAAGTCGTGTAACTGATGGGGATTAGAGAATCTGCCATCTTGCTGGTTACCAAGGCCAATGTAGCCATTGTAATCACCCACACCAAACCCGTTGTAGTTCATCAAGCTGTCTGGTTTGGGATCTGCAAAGATTAGGTTTTCTTCTGCATCAGATGTATATGGAATGTACAACAAAGGTACTAAGACAACTACTCTTCTTCTTCTCAGAAGCACAAACTCGACTCTACAAAGTAAGTAAGACAAGAAGAACAACGACGACGACAGAACTAACCTCAATCTCTCGTTGAGACCACTTAGAGGTTTGAGAAGAAATATGTAGAGAAGTTAGTAGCCAAAGGTATCGGCTTGAGAGCGCAATTATTTGGTATTTGCAACCTAAAACATTGTCAAGAACCAAAGAACTATTCAAATAAAAGCAAGACCAAAAACAAAAGTGAGGTCTTGTCTTGTTGTCTTACCTGGTTCTTCGACAAGCCTGTCTGCTTAGCAAGCATGATCTTCTCTGACTCCTTAGGATATCTACAAAAAAGGTTTGAAATGGTTATGAGCTAAGTAAAGAAAGTGTTCTTTAACCAGAGGACGATGTTAGCTAAACTAGAAAAGATTCTGACCATTGTGATCAAATGACCACTGAGACGAAACTAATATTACATGATGTAATGATGTGGTTTCGTTTGGTATTAAAAAAAAAGGTTTCTTAGTCAAACACTTACGGATGAAGGAAGTGTTCAAAGAGCCAAGCACGGAGTATAGAGACAGAGTTTTCAGGCAAGCCTCTTTGTGGTCTCCAAGTTGGTCTAACCATACCAAGCTGTTGATGCAAAGCTCTCTGTTGTCTCAACCTCTGATCTAAATACCTAAGACGTGGTATCCTCTCTCCTTGCTCTTCACAAGACTCTTTCTCCCCAAGCTTCCCTCTAATCACCTGAACCTGTTCCTTTATCGCATCCCTTAAACATCTAAAATGGCGAGAGATTCTGTTCAGAGCCACCGATGTGTAAGGCTTAGCTGCTCCATGACCAGCTACCATCTCGAAAGAAGAAGCTAAAGCTTCCATTTGATGGTAGTATTGGTTATACCTTTTGTCTACCTCATCGACCATTGTTAAGAGCTTGTTCTTCTTGCCCTGAAGCTCTTGACGTTCCGAAGGAGATAACTCCTCGTTGTTCTCTGTGTTGTTGTTGTTGTTGTTGTTATCATTAGATTTAGACCCATTAGTAAAGTCTTGACCTTTATCGTCTTTCTTGGTCTTCTTGACACTAACAACTTCGTCTAGCAACTGTTGTGTTGGTTTAAGGTAACGAGATCTTAGGACACTACTCACAAACCCGTTGTTGTAGAATCCAACTCCATTGCTGTAACCAGAGGAAGGAAAGCTCTTCCCATTGTCATCAGACAGAGAAGGGTTCTGATGATTGTTGTAACTCAACTGGTTCGAGAGGTTCTGGTAATGGTATTGGATCTGGTTACCGAGGCTTAAGGAGAGTCCACCGCCGTGAAAGCTTAGATCGTTGCTTGAGACCGTTACGTTTCCGTTGATGAGACTTGTGTCGCTCGTTGGTGGGATAAAGACCATCTCGTTTGGTACAGAGATTGGGGTTTCAAGACAGTTTACTCCGGCGCCGGCGCCGGAGAAAGAAGCGGCGGAGGAGGAAGAAGCTTCGTTGAGGTAGATGGGTTCTTGGTAGAGAGATTGCATGCCGACACTAGTTGGGTAATAAACTGCCATGTGATTTGATTTTTGTAATCAAAATGTTGTTATTACAGTAAGTATCATACGGTTTTTGATGTTTTGTCTGAAAAAGAGTTTCCCTGTAAGAAAATGAGAGAGAGAGAGACGTGTAAGTTTGATTCTTGATAATAATAAAAAGGAACAATCTTTGATAAGAGGAGGTTAACACATCGTATTCTCACGCCGCAATTATAGATGAAAAAATAAAGAAATTAAAACCCTAATAATCTTGATACGGAATAAAAGTTTTCCACTTCAATTTCAGTGACGCATAAAAAAAACTAAAATGATTTAAGCAGAAAATGATGAAATAACGAAAAATCGATATATAAAGTGCTTTTCTTTGTATGTTTCTGATGATTTCATACTTTCATAAACGGTGGTAACACGGAGAAGATGATAGTTTCTTTTCAAAAAGGATTTTTTTTTTAAAAAAGAAAGAAAGTACAGATCAATCATAGACTATAATCAAGAACAATCGATTATTATAATAAAAAATAACAATCATAACCTGAGAGTACTACAAAGGAGAGATTGTGGATGTGGCTGAACCAGGGAACACACAGGAAAAGAGAAGAACTTCGAACAGTCGAAGACAAAAAGAGAGAGAAGAAGAAGAAGACACCCAATCCCAAGAGATAGATTAATAATTGCAATTATTATAAACAAATATTCTTCTCTTTTTCTTTTTTAAAAAATATTTTCTTTTGTCACTCACAAAGAACCGAACCAACCCATCTGATCATTGGAACCTAGACAACAAACACCATATTTTAAAAAATAATTAAAATAATAAGTATTAATAATATCATAATAATCTATGAAGAAAATTTGACAATCTCTACCAGTAATTCTTTATTGCATTTTATTCCAACCGAAGCTTCTATAATTTATTTTGTCTTTTTTTTTTTCATATGCTAACCAATTAGAGAATACAACGCGTGAGCAGAAAATTCATTATTTTTCAATTTTCTGTTTGGATTATTATTATAGATAATAGAGAATATTTTTACAAATGCCATTGTTATACTCATTTATATTTCAATCTAATATTATTGAATAGAAATAAATATTGCGTGGTCATTGACTTGACTTGGTGCTTGTATATATATTCAAACAAATAGAATAAGTAAATAATGGAAACCTTTTAAAAAAAGAAGAAAAAGAGAGTTGAATTTGTATCCATTTTTGTTTTGTTTTGTTTAGAAGTTTAATAGCTTGGACATAAATTCAAGCAACCGTTGCATTTCTGCTAGTATTATATTTGTTCCACCAAAGCTTAATTGATTACTTAACTAGAGCATCTCAGCTTAATCGTGGTTGTGCCGATTAAATCATAGATTAGTAGTGTGAACCAACAACATATGTTTTTATTTAGTACATAATTGCGAATCCCTGTTTATAAGCGAGCATGAAACATGTGTTACGTGGCATGATACTTCATAACTAAGAGCACCTTTAAAAGTGGCTCTTAAATGGGCTCTTAGAGCATGATTAAAGGGGGTTCTTAAAGGGGTTCTTAGGGGGATGGGTCACATGAATAGTGTAAGAACCGATTCTTAAAACTTTTAAATAAGAACCGGTTCTTAAGAGTTTCTTGCACTGTTCACGGGTCCCACGGACACATGGCGATCCACGATTGATTAACTTATTATTTTATTTTTTAAAAAAAAAAAACAGAAAAGAAAAAAAAAAAAAAACTTAAGAACCCCAATTGGGGTTCTTAGGGTTAATCATGGTCTTATCATATTTTAGGTCTGATCTGTATTCTGATTCAGTTAAATGTAGCAGGTCTAGGAAAGACCCACGTATGACTATGGTACATAATTGCTAAGGTTCTCATAGTGACAAAAGCTCTCTATAAAACTTTGTAACTAAATCCAAACAAACATTTTAGGCGTATATTATACTGTTTAGTTATACGTGTTTTGTCCGCGTAATACATAGGGCACACATTTCTTATTAAGTAACGTGCAAAGGAGGGAATTACTTAACTCCATTTTCAGGATTTTTGTTTTTACGTAATAATTAATAAATACAAAACGGAGAATATGTCAACAAAACAATTATAATATATAATACTTCATCCATTTCAAAAAGATACATATGTTATACTTTTCACATATAGTAAGAAAATACATTAAAATTTGATTATACATACATTTTTTGTGAATAATATTTTTCCATAGTTTTTAGCCAATAAAAATCTAATAAACACTATTAACATTTTTGAAATTTAAATTTTTTTAATAAATAATATATTGAAAAAGTAAAAAAGTATCTTTTTGAAATAATTTTTTTTTCTAAAATATGATTTTTTTTTGAAATGGAGGGAGTATTAAAAATTAAAGATGTTAAAATCCATCCGTGGAGGTAGAGTTTATATATATATATACACTTTTGTGTGAAGGTAAACAAGAATTTGATTTGCTAGAAGTGTTCTTTGAGGAAGAAATGTGTCTGCTCAATTGCTTAATTGAGGGATTAAAGGGCCTAACAACCAGCTGGTGACTACCCAATTACTTCACTAACAAATAAACACATTTTCTTGAGTTCATCAAGTGGTATATGACATGAGGAAAAAGCACTCTTCATAAAATAATTAGATATATGACATGAGGGAAGAATATTTATTCATACAACAATTAGACGTGGAAGAGATTTGAGCTTTCTGATAGGCCGAGTCCTTGTCCCAAAGGGATCTATGGAGGTTGTGTAATAAATAACAAAAATAAAAGAAAATTCGAAATAGAAGAAAATTATTAAAAATGAAATAAAATAGAAGAAATTATTAAAAATGAAATAAATAAGGTAGATGTGTCGGACGCAGGGTTGGTGAAAGTGACCAAAAACAAAAGACTTGGCCGCGAACTTGCCTTGTGGACGCTAACGGAAGGAAAGCTAACGAACAGCTTTGTGTCCATATTAATATATGTCTATTTTAATTTTCCTTCTGTATGTTTTAGTTTTAAATTCCTTTATTTTATCCATTTATTGGGCCTCGCTTTGTTGTAGATTGGAACAGCCGACAAAAAACTTTTGAGGAGAATCAATGTATTAACAAAATTATTTTATATATTTGTTGATACATGAGTGGAGCATTTGTTTTCTTTGGATAAACAACTTTACAATGTATAGTTGGTAAATGGCAGGTGGAATATGGGATCAATAGACACATTATAAGGATCAAATACTTAAAATAGGTTAAAAGAATGTGATTTTATAAAACAAATTATGATGAGTTTTGAAAAATAATACCCCATCCGTTTCATATTATTTGTCATTGTAGGAAAAAAATTTCGTTTCAAAAATAAATGTCGTTTTAGAGTTTCAATGCAAAATTCATTAATAAGATTTTTCACTTTATTTTTCTATTGATTGAAATATAGTTAGGTGTATAGGTAATTGTGTTTTTATTTTGAAAATATACAAAATTATATGTTTTCTTAATATGTGTGTATAAACCTAGAACGACAAGTAATATGAAATGGAGGGAGTAATAACAAAAATACATAACTTAAGACGGTGATGAATCGACTTTGTTTGATGATGATGATAGTCCTGAATGAGGAAATGGCGAGTAAGAAATTAACAGCTTTTGTTTGCACAAGCTGCATCGTTATTTTTGGTGTTGCCTTATTAAATGAATGATTGGTAGTTCATTAGGCTGCAATATTCTTGATTTAACTTAGGTTATATGAATGTAAGCCATGGCTACTACCAATGTTTCCAATAAAGTAGTAATCTAAAAATTTACAGTTTTAGTTTAATTTTTGATGAATTTATGATTAGTTTGCAAATTTGAGTATTTTTCATAGTAAAATGGGTAAACCAAAACTTTGACTCAACAACATGAACATATATCATGAATTAAAATGTGTCAAGCTGAGTAAATATAGTTTTTTTTTTTGAAACTGAGTTAATATAGTTGATGCTTCTTGATATACTATCAAAGAGATTTGACAGATATATAAGTCAATGAAATTTCTAGAATACATGAGATGTGAAAATATTATAACTTATGCATGAATCAAAATGAATATATCTTAATATCAAGAACACGTATGTATATGACAATGACATCGTGAAAAACAATCATATATATATTGTACTACAGAGTACATATCATGTACTTTGAACATATTATTCAAAAGGATCGTATGTGAAAGTATGTCTTCGTCCCAGTAGCTTCTTAGATTATGTGGATCGGACAGGTAAGTCATATGGCTTGTCTTCAGATTCTCCTTCTCAACGTACATGTAAATGATGCTGACTTAAGAGCAACATCATCCTAGAGACCCAAATTGGATCTCTTAATATTTTTTTAATACTTTTAAATTGAAAAAAGTGGTTAAGAGACCACATTAAAAGATCTTAAAAATTTGTACCTCCAATGCATGTCTCTTATTAAGGGTATCTTAAAAAAGAAAAATTATATAATTAAAGATAAATATATTTATTAAATAAAACATAATCAAAGATAAGTTATAAAACATAGATTTTGAAAAAAAACAAAAAATAACTAATCAGTTTCTATATAGTAAGTAGCAAGAGTTTATCACAGGACTTCATTGTCTATACCAACCAATCAGTTTCTACATCTTTACTTAACTAACTCATCACTCATATGCGTACTGAGTGTAATTGGAAGAGATGAGTAACACGAGCCTAAGAGAAGAGAGTCAACACGGATAAAGTACCAATCTTTCTTGGCATTAGGTGCATCAATAGGTAAGTGATGACCGAGCAACCTACGAACAGCAAGTGCCTCCGAAGTACTTTCGTCATATAGCCTTAAACATCTTGAACGTATGTCACCAACCGCTGATCCACCTGTAGCAACATCAGATACATAAAACAGAGTTTCCTTTATAACAATGATGACTACTAGTTTAGATTATATCTGAAAAAGTAGCTAAAACAATATAACCAGAGGTAGAACTAACCAAGAACACGAACAATCTCAGCAGTACTTCCACCATCATCAGAGACAGGAAGAACATGAGCCACTCGGGTTGTTAATTTCTTCGACTCTTTCACCACACCGTTAAATCCAGTGCCCTCTTCCATCACAACAAAATCAAAATGTAACGTCGTCTTTAGCTACTAATCTTACACAACCAAATATGTTAAGGTTAGACAATGAAACAAAGCTTTACAATCAGCAGAGAACATAACATGTACTGTCTCAAGAAGGCTGATTGGGAATCAGTGCCGAATTCTCGTTGATTGATCAAGATCTAACCCAACAAGTGACGCATCTTTCACAGTAGTAGGAGACTATAAAAATCAAAACTTTAGGTGGGATCACCTGAGAAGACGAGGAGAGAAGGTGGTGGTGGCTCGACGTGGCGGAAGAGGAAGAGTAGCATTCGGCGGACATGAGAGAAGTGTAGTGAAGGAGGGGTTTGCTGTGGGAAATAAGATGGAGCGACGAAGGAGATGGAGCCTTATACTCTACCACAACCAGTGTGATTTTGCCTTTCAACACACAAAACACCGCCATCGATTCGCCTCCGACGCATGCAATTCTCGGCACGAGAGAGAAGAACAGAAAGAAAGAAATAAAATGGAGAAGGTGTTGCTTGCTTTTTTTTTTTCCCTTCCCATTACTCCCTTTCCCAATAGCTTGCTTCCACGTGTCCTCTAAGGGACGTATCTTCTGCATCCAAATTAGGATACGTTTCTTCTTGTAATTGCCATTTTTCATTTAATTTTAATCCTAATTACAGCTAGAAACTCCCCTAAGATACATGGTTAAAGATGCTCTAAGTTAAGTAGTTAACTGTTTCAATAGCCTTTTAAGAGCCCATTATAATAAGCAAAAGAAGGGAAAATTTCTTATCGCTAACCTTCTCTCTGGCACAGAGGGATACAAAAAGTAACGCTCTCATAAAACGGCAAGACTTCTACGACGACGAGATGGTTTCTGATGATTCTGTTGGTGTTATCAGTATCAACCGTGTGTGTAATTCTCATCAGATCCACCTTCGACTCATTTAGCCTCAGTGGTAAGATCAGTAGCCGCCAAGAATCAGTCAAAACTTCATATGACCATTAACTGCAAACTAAGAGCATGATTATCCGAGTCTCTTAAGGGGTCTCTTGCACTGTTCGCGGGCCCCACTAATATGTGGGGCCCGTGAATAGTGCAAGAGACGGTTCCTAAAACTCTTAAATAAGAACTGTCTCTTGCACTGTTTACGGGTCTCATTGACACGTGTCGGCCCTTTTGGGATCTCTAGGATAAAGATGGCCTAACCTATCTCTGTGGAGTTTTGTCTGATTCTTCTTGTCTCTTATTGTAGCTTGACATCATTGTCTTATGACTGTTGGAATGCAGGATTAAAATGCCGAAGACTTATGTTGTGCACCTAGGGAATAGCAAGGAGTTGATGGAAGTAGCTGAAGATAGTGTTGCCAAGAGGGTTCTCCAGTGAGCACGTCCGAGAATCTCTTGGAGTGCGAAGTGAGGACTTACTATTTGGCATTATCAACAGTAAGCCATCTTTCCTAGTCTCCATCGTCTTTTGAAGTAGGCATAACCGATCAAGCTGAACCGAAACTTTCCGTTTTGGTTCGGTTATAGTCTAGTTCAGTTTAATTCGGTAAAATTTTGAAAAATGGTTTGATTATCGGTTTGGTTTTTGATATTTTTTTTATAAAAAGTAATTGAGAATAACCAAAATAACCAAACTGAAATGAACTGAAAATATCCAACATATCCAACTTTTAAAGAAAATTATACCGAATCAAACCAAAAATGGTTATTTTTAGAAATTAAAAGATAACCAAAAATTAACCGATATCCAAACCGAAATGTAATTCGATTAATTTCAGAACTACTTTTAAAAATTTTGGTTAACCGAAAATTCGGTTAGGTTGGGATTGGGAAAACCGAAATGGCAGGGCTATTTTAAAAAGTTTACTTAGTTTGTTATTACTTTGGTGTATCCCGCGGAAAAGGCCAGGACCTGTTCCTCAGAGCCTTCCAAGAAAGTCTTGAAATAATGAAAGAGAAGAAAGTTCAGGGACCAACGATGCATGCAGTAGTAGTAGGAAGTGACATGAGCCGACAGACAAAGTTCGAGACAGAACTGCGCAACTTTGTCCAAGAGAAGAAACTTGAGAATCACGTTCACATTGTCAACAAAACACTAGCCGTAGCTCCATAAATAGCAGCCATTGATGTCCTTGTCCAAAACTCCCAAGCCAGAGGAGAATGCTTTGGGAGGCCCACGCCAGAGGAGAATGCTTTGGGAGGATTACAATAGAAGCCATGGCCTTTAAGCTTCCTGTACTTGGTACTGCAGCTGGAGGTACAATGGGGATTGTAGTGAACGGAACCACTGGTTTGTTACATACTGCTGGTAAAGAAGGCGTGACACCTCTCGCCAAGAACATAGTTAAAGCTGGCTATGCAAGCTGAGTCAAGGCTAAGTGTAACATCCCCGTCCCTAGGATCTTTACTTTAAACTCTTACACTTCTCGAAATGGTTCAACCAGACTTTATTCCAACCCAAATTGTCTTATAAACCGAATTCAAATGCAAAAGCCGGATAACCAGCCAAACGTCTTAGAAAACATACGAAAGGTTCTTAAAAGAAATAATGAAAACTCAAAACCGATGACACCATCCCGACTCCTACTCCTGCACCTCTTCGATCATACCTACAAGGATGAGGGGTGAGTAATTGGGATTACTCAGTGAGGGTAGATTCTGGGAACCTGCGAACTCATTTCATGTTACACAATGCAACAACACAAGTCACAAGTTAATATCACCTAGCAAGCACAACAACATATACTCTAGACTCATGAAAAACCTATTCGCCTGCGGACCTGTCTCCGCCACGAGCGAACCTAATCGTTATCGACAGCGCTGCTAACTCATACCGTAAACCACGGCTTCCTCCCCATCGTTACCACCCTTCTTCTTCGACGCGTTCTAACGCACTAAAATTGATCGACGGCATTCGTTATCGCCCTAACTTAATTGATCGACGGCATTTGCATTGCCCAAACATAATTGATCGACGGCGTTCATATCGCCATACGTAACTGATCGACGGGTCACAATACCCCAACAGTCTCATCGACTTTCAATGTTATCACACAACTCATCATCT